>APFE031498752.1:2789-15553 GCA_000404065.3 Pinus taeda
AGTCTCTAGCCTCTATATAGGCCTCATACATACAATACCATGGATCATTACCATGGTTCCCTCATACCATCGACTAATACCATGGGCCCATTACATTATTACTAACTGCTTGTGGTCCCTTACATGATATGGGTTAACCACCTTATTTATTACTATGGCCCATCCCATTATTACATTATTACCTTGGGTACCTCCCTTGGTACCCCATATTTTCCCCCCTAGGTATATAACACGGGGGCCCCGCCCCCTTCTAACCCCCCATTTCACTACATAGTTTAGTCGTGGAAAGAATATAACACAATTGAACATCAATGTCCTCATAACTACCTCAAAACAATGGTTTCTCGACATGCTGGTATTATTTGATAATTTACCATGTGTTTGGGTTTCAATGACTTGTAAAATTCTTCATAGCTACCTCATATCTGCTGAAAAAGAAATATGTTCAACATACCCCATGCATCATATGTTTAATGCCTTAAGATTGAGGATTCCCTTCATTTTTAGTTATATGCATAACTATCAGTTCAAGAATCTTCTCTTTGTAGTATCAAGGCATATAACATCATAACTAGATACAAAGAGGATATGGAATGAATGGAACTAGATAGTTCATTCCAGAAATGGTTTTAATAAGGACGTGTAGGATTTGTATTGAGGTTAGCAATGGTTCCAAGCTTGTGATAAGTGTAGCTGCAAGAGTTGTAAATATTTCAAGTGGGTATTCTGGTAATAATTCTTCAAGATCAAAGATTCATGGAGAAAACTTATTTCTTAGATTTTGATATTCATGTTCTATGAGCTCTCATGGATGAATTTGTTTGCACACTGATATTATTGGTGGAGATTTTATTTGATCCTACTACACTCGCATTTGATAACCTTCACTATCACAAAAGGAACAAGAAGGATGAGTATGAAATTCTAAGTGTTTTGAAGTATTCCAAAAGGTAAGGAACTTGATTTTGAAGAAGACCAAAATTCAAGGCATGAAAGGAGAAAGCATGAATAAATCTTAATAAATGATGTCAAACCATTTATTTGGGAAATATTGTCAAACCGTACAACATTTCCAAATACCTAGTTTATTTGCATTAGGACATGCAAAATATCCAGTGAGAGGGAATGTTGGTCCTCCAACTTGTCATGATTTTGTTGATGAAACCATCAGTTTTCACATCATTCCATTCACCCATTGTCAGCATTTTTAATGATATTTCTCCATAAGTGGACCAAATTCTTGCATACATTTTTAAATGGTTTATTATTACTATTTATATTATTTTTAATGAATTAAGAAGAACTATGCTTAGTTTTACTAATGACAGTTTGACATCTTCAAGTTTTTGTAGTTTAGTCAAGTTTTCATAGCTCCCTCCATGGTTGATGTAGTAACGCAACTCTAGAAGGAAATCTGACACTTGGACTTGGTTCCTAGAAGCTCCAATATGAATTTGTATTGGTCAAATTCCACCTAGCTCGCACGTGTGGACCTACAACAAAAGATCAAAGGAAAAAAACAACAATTTTGACCAATCAACTTCAAATGCATTCTGAGCAAATGAAAACGAATTTTGGAAAATGAAAACATGTTTTTTTCAGGACTAGCCCAATTTCCTAAGGATTATTTTTCTCAATTTCATTACCATTTGAGATATTTTTAGGGTTCTTTGGAGCCCTATTTTGCTTATTGCGTGAGAAAACAGTTTCGTAATTTCATAGTCAACACTCAATCACCAAAAGGATTAGAACGAGTTGTTCTTTAGAAAATTCGTGGCAAGAAGATATGTGTGATCAGATTTGGACTGACCTTTGATCCTAAAAACCTTCAAAATACATTTGATTTTAGTATCAATCTGATTTACTGAGATCTCATGGCCAAAATTCATGCAATGAAATTCTTAGTTTCTTGTTTCTTCAAATATATATAAATTGTCGTCCCTTTGATGATGAGAGGGAGGAGATCTCAATAATGAATATAAATTTGTAATTTTTTTTGCTATTTGAAGAAAAGAAACTATGTTTTTTCAAATTGAATGTAATATCTCATATGGCGAAACTATGAATGAAATTGGTGATTTAATTCATGTGATATGAGTTCATAATTCCTCACACTCACCAAGAGGGCCCCTTGTGGAGTTGTGAAATAATATATTTCTCATTTTAATCTCATTTATTTCAGTATTTTATTTATTTATTTTGTTTTTAATCTCTTTAGATTTTTGGATTCTTTATTTTCAATATAGACTTTAATCCCTTTAGATGTGTAATTTTCTCAATTTTCTTACCATTTCACAGATTTTCGAGGTTCTTTGGAGCCCTATTTTGCAGATTGCGTGAGAAAATAGTTTGGTAATTTCACAGTCAATTCTAGTCACCAAAAGGATTAGAATGAGCTATTATTTAACAAATTCATGGCAAAGAGTTATATGTGATCATATAAGAAGTGATCATTGATCCTAAAAACCTTCAAGATATACTTAATTTTATTTTCAAACTCATTTACTAAGATCTCATGGCGAAAATTCTTGCAATGAAATTATGAGTTTCTTGTTGCTTCAAAACTCTATAAATTGCAATCCCTTTGATGAGGGGAAGGAGGAAATGTGAATAATGAATATTAACTTGTAATTTTTGTTGTTATTTGAAGAAGAAGAACTCTATTTTTTCAGTGAATGTAATCTCTGATATGGCGCAACTTTGAATGAAATTTGTGATTTAAATCAAGTGATTTGAGTTCATAATTCCTCACACTCACCAAGAGGCCCCATGTGGAGTTGTGATATAGTATAGTTATCATTTTAATTTCATTTTTTTAGTATTTGCATCGATTTAGTTTTTAATCTTTTTAGATGTTTGAATTCTTTGTTTTCAATATAGTGTACTCTCTTTTTTTTTTCTATCTGTTACACTTTGAGTTCTTAATATAAACGCAAAAATCCAAAAACACTTTCCTTGAAGTATTTTCTGAGAATTGCTTTCATTTTCATGTTTGTTGTAGTCATCATTTTGATAAGACATGGAGGCTCTTACACTTGAAATTTTGTCAAAATATCATTTTTTTCACTGGTTTCTATAATATTTTCCAAATCATTTTCGTTATGCGTGAATATTGAAATCTAATCTCCTAGCACATACGATGTACTGTAGTTTGCAAGCTCATGTACCAGGAATGACATAAAGATGCAAGTAATTTAAGAGTCACTTAAATTTCCCAATAATTGTATATATGATATTTTATTCATTTTTATAAAAGGTTTCAAATTATATTTCTTGTATTTTATATTGAACAAATGAAATAGAATTTTATACGATTAGCTTTTTAATTATATTTTCTGAAATTTGGTTGAGGAATGCATTTTTCCAAAATTATAATATTTTTTGCACCTCAACTTCAGAGAGGCATATCTCAGGATTCACTCAACCAAATGAGGCTTGCAATAACTCGTTGTAAATCTAAGACATTGGAGAATAATATGGAAAACTAATTTTAGCAAATCCGATCATTAATGACCTAGAAATGTAGCAGAAAACAAAGTGACGAATTTGCAAAAAAAAATAAAAAATTCTATTTTGATTTGGGAAAATTTGATTGCCTTTGGAAAACTCTTCTCAATAATTCATTCCCAATAATTCTCAAGGCAGATCTGATCCACTTGAAGCAATAATAACATGATGATTTTTTTGGATATGAATTTAACGACTTCTTGAGAAATGGTTTGATTTCTATTTTGTGCACCAAATTTATTTTAATCTCTGACTTTTAATTGCTTTTTGGCAGCAAAGCTGTTGGGGAGATGAGGAATATAATATTTGGAACAATGGAGGTGCACCAACAACAGAGAAAGAAAAAATTTGGCCAATCAAAATTCATTGCAGCAATTTTATTCTCCAACAACTCTTCCATTTTGATTATCTTTTGTAATTATAAATATGGCTTCTGTAGAATTGGTGGGGTGTTTCACATCTCAAACATGGGGAGGAAATTCTTTGCAAAGAGAGGCATTTTTGCGCTATTGTAGGGAGATTTTTTTTTTACAAAATTAGCTAGTTTGGACCACTATTATGAAGATTAAACAATATGTATTTCGGCTATGAAAATTTCATCCTATCATGAAATTCTATAAGAATTTAACGTATTCAAAGGATTTGATCATATCTTTAATTGTTGTACACTATTTTTAGAGATAGTGGTGGACTAGTGGCCTGCATTTCATAAAATTGGAGGCAATTCTTGATCTAGATAAGTATGTGTTTTTGAACGTTTTCACTATTGTAAATTCATTTAATATTTTCTTGTTTTAATAATTTGAAAGCTATCCTTTAATAATGGAAATAATTGCTATCAAGTTAAATTATGAATTCAAATAGATAAGTGGGACATTCTTGTTAACTATTTAGAAAATTCATGTCAAGTTTCTCTTGTTTTTAATCATGATTTTCTATGAGAATTATTTTCTTAATGCAATCATATCTTTTTATTTGAATTTCAATGTATGTGTACCAGAGATCTGATGCTTATTCATAAAAAAGATCAATACATATACTTGTTTGAACTAGTAATAAGTCTTGGATCTATTTCCTTGGCTTATTAAATTTATTTTTATTCCAAATTCAAAGTTGGTCCAAATCCCTTTTTAACTTTCGCTTGGTTGAGAGAGGGACTAATCCTTCTTTCAATGAACATAGATTTAGGATTTATTTTGTGTTAATGAGGGTACATTTGAATTTATCTTTAAATATTTCATTCTAGAAGTCCTCTTACACAATGGGCAGAGTTTAGGGTGGCCTAGTTGAGCCATTAATTCATCTTAAGGATCACTTTCTTGCATGAGCTCTGCAAGAGGGCAAATCTGATATCTTTTTTTCTATTGGAAAGTAATTGACATACTATAAGCCATCATAGTAAGGGAGAGGGTAACTGGACCTAATTGAACCAATCAGAATCAACATTCCAAATGGAAAGGGAGGTGATTTAAGGTATTGACTAGGTGGTCTCCCTTACATGTTGATGAGGTATTTTTGGACCATCAACACTAGGGCATCAAATTTTTGCCTCTTTAGTAGGGAAAATATTAATGATGGAAATTTATCTTAAAGTTTAGAAACATTAGCAAATCTTAGTAGTTCTTAAAATGAAATTTTTAAAAAGTTCATTAATATCTTTGTAAACGAAGTCAAATTTCGAATGATTTTAGATATAGTATCTATAAAATTTTGGTTATTTTCAAGGTAAAATAACTTTATACTATAGAATTTGCATGAATCATTTTGGGAAAAAGGGAACTTAAGAAATCTATTTTTTGGAAAAAGCGTGAAAAATTATCCTACTTATGAATATTAGCCCCTAAAATTTTCCTTTCTCCTTAGAGAGAAATTAGGCATATCTTAGGCTTTCGAGAATTCATATTCCCATAGGAAAGGAAACTAGTCCGAGTACTCGGTGATCATCTCAAAATTATATCCTTAAATTTTTCATCCTATAATCAATCCTTTTAAGGCTAAAATGAAGACCTAGGGCTTAGAGAGAAAATATAGGAGAAGGTTTCTTGGTGTTTTGAGAGACTAAGCATCAAGACAAAGGTCTTGGCTACATGACCTATCATTTTGGTAGGTATCCACTCAAATTCCATCCATAAAATCTCTTACCCTAGGTGAACCCCTAAGAGGGAAACCCTAGTTTATTCTTTCTTAACATGAAGACATTCTTGAAGGTTCCATGAGCCCTAAACTTATTAAAACAATTCTTAGGGAACATTTTCTCCATTCCTTGATTCTTGGGAACTCCAACACTTGCCTACTTTATCAAGCCCTAGGACTCATGGATATTTTTGTAGGTCTTCAAATAGAAAGCGAATTTATTTTTACTGAAGCCTTGAGCCTATAAATCAATCTTTATTAAGAATATCCTTGTTTATAGCCTTGGAATTTAACCCTGAAATATCTATCTTAGGTGATATCTCTTTACCAAGCCTCCTCCAATTGGTGAAAGTCCGTAGAGAGAACGAGATTTTCGTTGCGGTGATAGTGAGCCACTACCCCATTTTTAGCACTAGGTTTAGACTTAGAATTGTATGGTTTCCTCTCTAAGGCTTGCTAAATTTTGTGGTAATAAGAACCATTATCACTGTTTTATTCACAAGACAACTCAATATATGCTCACACATAACATCTTCTCATATATTAAAATTGTCTCAAACCCTCTTTAATGCAAACAACCTCTCAAAATCAATGTTCTTACACTCAAAAAGTCAAATTCCCCTCACACATACATCAACATATCAACAATCCATGCTAACCAAACCAACTTCAAACTCTAAGTAGCATACTCATTCAACATACATGACAATAAGCTACCAACACTATCAACCTCAGCACAACACAATGGAAATGTTATATATTCAAAAGAGAATGAGGCACTTTTCCATACATAACTAAACCCTCATGACATGAAAGTATACAAACTCTCCCACTTAGCCATATAAAACATGGCATCAATGGTTATTTGTAGCATACAATCAACCATACATTCATCATGCCATAACCAAGAGGATAAATAAAAAATATTCCCAATGAAGAATTCAATGCGACAAAAACATGTTAGCATACAAATACTTTAATGTTCTGTCTATACAACATCAATTTTAGCACACAATGTCATCAATATTTTCCCATTTTCGATTATATCGCACTAACATTCACCAAATTAGTCTTTTCCATCAACCTTAGTTATAAAGTGCTCCATTTTCGATCCTTATCAAGAAATCCAAGTCAGTTATAGGTACATACAAAATGCACACTCCAAAAACATTGTCTAGCCTCTGCTTTATCACTGATCCATGTAAACTTTACTTCAGGAGAAAAGCTCATCTACTACACCTGCATACTGTCTCTACGGTTTATACATCAATCTGAAGCTTCAAGTGTATACATCATCTTGGTTAATCATCTCTACCTAAACATTATCTGTGCAATACATATACTACCTAGACATCACAACGCATAGGTTATTCTTCTACTTTGGCTCAATTTACACTCTGTCTAACCTTGGGATAAACCTATATGAGACATACTTAACTTATTCAGTGCACTAATTATAATTGATCAAGCCATTACTATCACTAACTCAACAATCAATATGTTGACACCTTTTTAGAGCATATCAACATTCTCATAATGAATCAAGGCATGACCAAGTTTAACAAATGAACAAGAAATTACCAGATTAATTATTATCGTAATGATCAATGTCTTCTCACGCCCTTTAAGAGATTGATTCAAATTTGAACATTATAGACATGCTAGCAATACTGATTGCACTCAATAACCTAGGTAGCTACCTGAATTTGTACTCTTAATATTTTTTCTTCACCTATCGTAGAGTGTTATGGGAACCTAACTAGTAGACTATAACATTCTACGCTCGAAGAGTGTGACAAGACTACAACACTCAACTCATGTTTCTCTGTTACTAGAGGGAGACTGTGTAAGGAACTCTAACACTTGAAAATAAAATTTCCTCTACTTATAATGATTCCACCTTCATCATATCATCCTCAAGCACCTTTGCAATACATACACTCCAGCCAAACCTATAGAAACATCAAGATTCAATCATCAAAGATCCACAATCCCTTCCATCCTATTCAAATCAATGCCAACATAACTCGCTCTGAAATTAATATCAATTCCAACACCATGTTTCCAATACTAAAATCCATGTTATGGGCCATGTTGGAACCATTATCTTATTTGATAATTAATAAGAAAACGATGTATATCAATGAATTGTTTCCATGTATATTATACGATAAAAATCCATAAATAGTCTATTAAATGGATGCCCACATTTCGTCATCAATAGATTTACTTTTATGTAAGATCAATATATCCCCCATATCCCTCATGCATTAAATCCTAAGGTGTTATGAAACCAACTCACAAAAAGATAGAAAAGATAGATCAACGCCTTAGAATTCAGCCTCTTCGAGGGGGCAACCTCGTTTACATTACATAAATGAACAATTCTTGGATGATACAAATGAAAAGATCTCCTTTCTATATATAGGAGTCTAAGGGGTCATAATTATAATCAGAGTCAACATAACAGTAATAATGTATGGGCACAATAATAATAATAGTGGGCTTCTATGGGGCACAGTAGTAACAATATGGGCACCACATGGGTACATCAATATAATAAGGGGGTTGTACTAATAATAATAAGGGGTTACACTAGTAGTATAGGGGCCTAACATGCCCCTCTCCTTCAAATGTGTTGTCCTCAACGCTTGAGTAGTTCTTGATGCTTCTGTATAAACTTCTTGTCCACCCATGTGGAATCTTCAGCAGGTTAGTTCTTCCACTTGATGAGATACTCTGAAATTGATTGATTTCGTAGCTGTTGGGTTCTTGTTTCTGTGACTTCTCTAGGTTCCAATATGATTTTTCCTTCCTCTTCGATTTATGGAAATATTGTTTGAATTGGGATCTTTTGCAACTTTTGAATAAGTGGCCATAATTCTTCATCCTTCTTCCATTCATCCCTTGCTTCGTTTATCCAATTTGGTTGGATAATAGAAATAGCACAAAACAATGCTTCCACATCCTCATCATTTCTTGAGCGTGCATCTGCAACAAAATTTTTCTTCCATTTTCTATAGATGATGTCAAAGTCATAACCCAACATATTTGTGATACATTTTTTCTGTTTTTCTAAAGATAATAGTTGTTCTAAAAGGTATTTAAGACTACCATGATGCATCTTTACCTTGAAGCGTCTTCCCATTCGATAAGGTCGCCATTTTTTTAAGTGCATGTAGTATTGCCAACCTTTCCTTCTCATAAATAGCTTGCTTGAGATGTAGCAGTAAAAATACCCAATAACCTACATCAAAACATTTTTCACTACAATGTTGATCTACCTGTTGCTTCATTCGATTTTGCACCAAAGTTGCACTATCCTTTAAAAGTTGGATAACTTCTTGTTGATGCTTGAACCTTTTTCTTCTTGATATTTCCTTCTATATTTAGAGTTTGAGGAGTGGTAATTTCTTCCAATGCTTTACAAGATATGGTTGGATTCATTTCTTGATGCTCGATGTGATCTTTCACTTCTTGAACATTTTTCTTCTTGATATGTCCTTCTATCTTGATAGTTTGAGGAGTGGTAATTCCCGCCAATGCTTTACAAGATATGGTCTGATTCATTTCTTCTTTATCGGGGGTTTGGTCCTCACATATATCCTCTTCTTTTGATGTTTCTTAATCATTTTCTTCCTCCTCGTCATAATCTATGTAAAATAATTTCTTCTCAGCACACTTATGACATTTAATGCATTTTCTATCACAATTTTAACAAAGCCCATTTTCTCTTTTTTCTTCCAATTGTTGTGGTGTAACCTGTGTAGGTTGTGGGAGGCTAGGAGAAACAACACTTCCATCTTTATAGTTGTGAGGGGTAGGCTTCCTTGTTGCAATAATTTTACTTTCCACTATGTCACAAAGCCCTTTTACTCTTTCCAATTTTTGTGGTGTTTCTCTAAAGAAGGCGTTGCTCTTTGTATCCTCATAATGTGCTATCATTTCCTTCATGAGAATTGACCACGTAACAAGTTGTTTACAAGAACAAAGCTCTTTATACCATTAAAATTGATCTTGTTCTAAATATGAAGATGCAATACATACCTTTTGTAATAGTGGTACACCATGTAGATCAAAATATTGCTCCATCTGAACTATCCAATTTACCGGATCCTTGCCACCAAACTTCCTCATATCGCCTTTTCTTGATTTTAAGAGCTCAATCTTGAAATGAATTTAACTTTGTAATTTCGGTTCCTTTAGTTCTGAAATTGTGATCTGCAGTAGCACTCTATGTCCTCTTTCCAATGCCACTAGTCTGATCCAAATTGGATTCTCCAAGGAAGAGTCATGCAAAATCTTCCACAGTGACCTGATTATAGACTGGTTCAGTAGAGCGAACTTGTATGACATGCCGCGTGTCCCTATTTCGACTTTTGAATCTAAAAAATATCTACAAGAAACTACAGTCTGTCCTCTTTCTGTACCTTCTTACGAAAGTGTAATCCGATGCTCAGAGAGAAAGTTATGACGATTTTCCCCAAGTCACATTTTTGGAATGTAATTCAGGAGTCTGTAAAAATACCGAATTCATTAGATCATATCTCTACAAAGATAGTGCGGAAAGCTCTAAAATTCAGACCCTACGTTCAATGTGATTTCAACTCAAATTTGTTTTTTTCACTTCTGAAACATCTCAGAAAAAAATTTATAGTGAAAATTCTATGATGACCTATTTGGAGCAGCAAAACCCTAGAATCCAAAGCTCTAATACCAAATGTCATGAAACCAACTCACAAAAAGATAGAAAAGATAGATCAACGCCTTAGAATTCAGCCTCTTTGAGGGGGCAACCTCTTTTACATTACATAAATGAACAATTATTGGAGGATACAAATGAATATACTTCCTTTCTATATATAGGAGTCTAAGGGGTCGTAATATAATCAGAGCCGACATAACAATAATAATGTATGGGCACAATAATAACAATAGTGGGCTTCTATGGGGCACAATAGTAATAATATAGGCACTACATGGGTACATCAATATAATAAGGGGGTTGTACTAATAATAATAAGGGGTCACACTAGTAGTATAGGGGCCTAACATAAGGTCATAATGTAATTGTAGTGAGTTGGCAGAACAAACTCATGAAACTAATAACCCTTTGATATATACCACATAAATAACACAAAAAATATATCACGTATACATAATAACTTTCAATAAAAATTGACACATAGATCTGTGCTAATATGTCATGGATCTTGTAAAAATGGATGTAAGTGTAGATTATATAAGAAATATATCCCCTATGGAAAACCTAATATAAGTTTTAATGCACATTAAAGAGTGGGTATTTGCATACCCAAAACCTTTTACATAATGACGAACTTTACTACAAAGGTCTATGGGCATAATCTTGGAAAGATAACCCTATTTTTAATTTCTTAAAACCAAACTTTAAATAATCTTTATTGATTAAAAAATTTGAAATCATAAGGACCACACATCTTTGCACAATCATACTCATATGTACAAATATATTTGTAGTGGAGAATCTTCAGTAGTAACCTTCTATGAAATTCTCATTAAATACATGTGGGATTTATGATATGCGAGTAAATTTGAACTTTGGAGCAACTTGATGATTAGATAAGTATGTTTATATGACTACGTTGTATACGTCTATCCTCCTTATGTGGCCGAGGGAGCTAGGCCCCACTTACCATGAATTTTTAATTGTTTTTCTTAAAGGTCAATTTTTTATTTTTTATTTTTCATTTAAGGAGAGACCGTAGTGAATAATCACAATGTCTTGCAAATTGTTTTGGAGAAGTGTATCAAAATTAGCGACTCCGTGAATGCTGACTATGAGAAAGGGAGTTGTCTATAATGTGACTTTTTGGAAATTCCGGTGACGGAATCAGGTGGAAGAAATTGAGGTTAAATCTTGATTTGTTGCAGTTAAAATGGGTTTTTAACTGCATATTTGGATTCAGCACCCTGGAAAACCCCTGGGACGCTTTGATTGTGCAGAAACTAGCTATCAAACTTGCCATTTCAATAATTTGCTGCCGGATTTTGACCGGAAAAAGCCACCGGAAAGGCTTTCAAAAAGTCGCGTTAAAGACAACTGCATGAGAAAGAAGGTAGCAAGTTGTCAAATGGGTGTGAAGCATCGGCCATCTGAGTTCAGATGAAGAAGAAAAATCTCAAGATGTTTCGATGTAAGAAAAATACGAGATTTAACATGGCCTTCTTGCAGTCCATCTTTGTGTATAAAGAAAAGGTTGTGTTGTTTCCTGCGTTAATGATTTTGTTTATTTCGAGTAAAAATATATTAGTTCAGATTTTTTTTTTCAAATAAACATAACTTCTAATAATTACAATTACATCAAGGAAGGGTTTTTGTTGCTTCGATACAAATCTTGTTGTACATCATTGACGTTCAAAGGAAACAAAAAGTTAAAAGTAAAAATTAGTAATGTAAGAAATAATTCTATTAATGTTTGCATGTTATACTGTTTTAAAAATAGAATATTAATAATTCTAAAATTTCTATTTTGTGATTTCATATTAAAATCACATTAAAAGTGGTAAGAGGGTTTTTCAATGCCATTTTCATATGATTTTATGATAGGTATAGTATTTACAATATGTAGTTTTTTATAAAGATATTTTTATTTTTATATTTAGGTTTTTGTGATCTATAATGAATTAAGCAAAGTTTTTGGTAGAAATAATATAAGATAAATTTTTTGGTGGACCCGTTTTGAACCAACCGGTGTGTTTCATTATGTGGACCAGTTGAAGAGGTGCACCATGGAAAAGGCTTAAATAGAGAACAATGTAGACACATAAATTAGTTGTCTTTAGTGCGATTTTTTGGATTTTCTAGTGCCAGAATAGGATGGAAAAAATTGACATGAAATTCTTATTTCTGTTATTTAAATAGGTTTTTTGACTGCATATATAGATTCATCAACCTCAAAAACCCCTAGGGAATTTAGATTGTGCAGGGATTACTATGAAATTTGTGATTTCAATAATTTCTTGCTACATTTTAAAGAAATTAGACTAGAAAAACCACTGGAAAAGCTTCCAAAATTCGCACTAAAGACAACTTCCATAATTTCTAGTATCGAGTATATTTGAACAATAATATTTAAATTATG
>APFE031498760.1:0-14257 GCA_000404065.3 Pinus taeda
TTTAATTGTTCAGCAACTCAGTCAACTTCAAAGATCAATTATAAAGATAACATGATTATATGTTGTTAAATAATTAAACATATAGCAATGAGAAGAGTCATTGTATACCTTTAGAATGATTGAGTCAAAACACTAGCAAGGACTTTCAAATATGGGTTGAAAAGGGTAATATTATGACAAAATATAAGGTCAAAGAGAGACAATATGGGGTCCTAGCATCCCCACCCAACTGAAAGGATTGCATGTCCCCATGCAACTTCTACTCTGAATCTGAGTCGGAATACTTGGATGAACAGTGCAAATTGCTTATGCAGTATGTATAGAAAGTGTTGTCAATGATGTCTCTGAACCCTTGGACACTCTAAACTTTTTGCCATGCTACAAGCTCCTCCTTTTTGGTCAATTTGAACTGAGCCTTGTATTGTTGTCCTGGTAGCCATAGAAGAGGGAAGTGAAAGTGATAACCAATCCACTTCTCAGCACACTCTCGAATACATTTAGCATAATTAGGTATTCGTGAGATTTTTTCCTGAAGATTGAGAGGGTTAAAGGGGTGGTACTCCCTTCTCTCCTTAGGACAGTGTTCCCAAAATAGATTATTTCTTTTATCGCTAGAGTTCCCTTAGTTTTGACATAGTGTTAGTAGTCCTCCAAGACTGCTACCTGTAGTTTCCTGATATGGTCAGTCATCCCTGGCTCTCGTAGAATTCATTGATGTTCAGTGATAAAAACAGCAGCATTTTGTGGCTCAGCTCGGATCCAGAGAAGATAGTTCTCGTCATTGTGTGTTGCTGACATAAAAGCATTTTGCCAAGTAAGCTGATTAGCCAAGAAAGGAATGAAGGCTCTAATTTGAATATCACCAACGATAGGAACTAAATTAAGCTTCCTATCTTCAGGCATGGCCTCATTGTGAAGATAGAGTTCAGACAACAAGTTCTGCTCACTATTTGATGCTTCTACAAAGGTCTCAATAAATTGCTGAGGTTTAGAAACCTTGTGGGGTCGTCCATATTTGATATCTTTCACTTGGAGGAATGCTAAGCATTCTCTCAAAAACACAGAATAGTTAAAAGATGGTTTCCTAGTGGCAAGTAACCTTTCGACCAAGTCAAAGATAAGGGACAATCTGGTTTTTAGCTTCTTATTTTCCTTGTGTTGTGCATGAGACTATTCAAGAATTTCCCAATTTCTATATGCATGGTTGATCCATAATGACTTCTGTTGCTGAAATGCCTTTCCTTGTGAGAGATTATACTCTGCCTTCCATGTGTCCCTTAGTTCTTGAAAACTGGAGGTCTGGGTGTGAGCATTGCTTACACATCGAGGTTCACTTTGGGTGTGAGCATTGATTACACATCGAGGTTCAGTCTGGGTACACGCAGTCTTAAAAGACTTTGGTACTGGTTTCTGCTCTGTAACAACTAGGGTAGAATGGGGTGGTTTTATTTCTTCCTCCAAGGTCTTTGAAGACCCTGCTGGTTCTTGTGTAATAGTAGGGTACTCCTTTTTAACTATAACATGAGGAGATACCAGACTGGCTCAAGACAACAGAACTTCAATTATCTTATAACCGGCTCGAGAATAGAGATCACCACATTCACTCCACATGTATTCATTGTGTCAATCCTTTTCTGTACTCTTTTCAGCTGTAGATGCTACCTGAGCTAACTGTACAGATTGAGTTCCTTTTGCTAAGCTTCCCTTACCCTTGTTAACTCTTGCTTATAAGCCTCAATTTCAAATTTAAAGAACTCCTTTTCTTCCTAAAGGGAGCTTAAAGTAACCGGGCCTTATGTAGCAGTTGTAGGTTCCAGTGGATGGGAGGATTGTCATTTGGTGGCAACTTCATCATTTGCATTCTCAATAGGTGGTTCTTCTGTATCACCTATTAAATCAGTGGCTGGTTTTCGCATAATTGCCACATCTAGTTCGTCTTCCTTTTGTTTCCCAACAGGTGGTTCTTGTGTAACACTTGTTAAGTTAGTGGTTGGTTATTGTGGCGCAACCACATGCCGTACATCATCTTGGGTGTCTACTTTAGATAAATCAGTAGCTGGTTCTTGTGGAGCAGCTACATCTTTTGAAAAAATTGATGTCACAAAATCGTGAATGCTTTGCATTTCAGCACCCGAGGGTGAGGAAGGTGAGGGTTCAGGGTTAGGCGGAGTATGAGATTTTAGGATGATAGGTGGGGAATTTGGGGTAATGGCCTCAGTTGTTGCAGACGTCCTTGTTCTTCGCCGAGGTAATAAGTAGGAAACATAGTGGTTTTTCTCTTACGAGCACTTTTCCTCAGGGTAGGGGGATTATTAGGAATAGAGGCTTAATTGATGCCCTCGTTCTTCTCTTTAGTGGGGTTGTAGCTTTCTCTTGTATTTTCCTTTTGAGCATAATAATGGGGGTATTTTCAACCGAATTATCGGTGGGAATATGGATGGTAGGAGTGGATGACTCAGCTTCATTAAGGGGTGGGGTATGTTGCGGATTTTTAGTGCTCAATTGGGGTGCTTCAGCTGCTGGTTACTGATTTTTGGCAGCTTGCTGGGGGTTTTCTTCTGCTGGTTAAAGAATTTTAGCAGCTTGTTGGGGAGGGGGATTGTGTAGGGAAAAGCCTCTATGAATTAAGAGTTGAACCAAACGATGGTGCATGAGGGACAGGAGTGGGTGCCTTGCATTCACAGAATAGTGTGCCATATTTTTTAGACAACCAAGCAGATAGTATGGCATATTTATTAAACGACCATGTCTTAAATGATTCAATAACACAAAGTCGTGTTGGTAGACTACCTGATAATGTCCCTCGTAGGTGAAGTAGTGCTTAACGAACTCTGTAACCTTCGGCCATGGTGGTGGTAGTGAATGAAGTACAACTTCCCTTCCTTTAAGTTCAATGCGCTCCCCTGGTAGCATAAAATCTTGTTGTGCATTCAGAATGAGGTGTTTCCGGCTGAACCAATGAGTACCATTGGTTGGTAACCCTGAAACCTACACTATATCCTCCTTGAATAGTAGAGTGTCCTTCCCTCAAATTGCATGTGAATTCCAGAACTTGCTAAGAATCAAAATCCGGAAGCCTTCGGAAATAGTCCACCCATCCTGCTTGTAGAAAGATTTGGTATGCCTCCTGGTAAAGTTCCAATAATTCCATTGAGCCAGGTTCATGTCTAACAACATTTCCTCCCATAGTTACTGGTTTAGCAAAATGCAGAGTGCAGAGTCAAGTTGCCATAGTCGAAATTGAGTAGGATGTTGCAAATGAAGTTATGACACGATAAGACACAGACGGGGTGACGAGACACTACTGCGAGAAGTAAGAAATGATGGTAATCGGCATATCATGTAATGATTGCAATATTTCGGTATTGCCCCCCCCAACTGCGACTAGACTGATATGCTTCAAGGTACGGTGATTTCGGAAATCATATCAATATCTTCTCATTAACTACAATTTAATATTTACACCTAAACACGCATACCTTTACATTTTACTTTGGTTGTTGCGCAAAAAATATAATCTCGTCATTAATAGATCGATGATGGTCATAAAAAAGGGTTTATAAAGTATGAGGGTTTTTATACATAAGGTTTTCTTTATTCACGAGAAGTAATAGTGAAGGAACATAATTATCAGGATGAATGGTTGATTCCTTTAATGAAGAGTGATATGTACCCATTATTTTTTAGAGAAAGTAATGGTTCATTTTCGGGAAAAATGGGAAACTTGGTGTTGCTTAGGAAAAATGGAAAATATTGGTGTTTCAACAACGGGAAATTGTTTTTCAACAATGGAAAATGGTGTTTTAGCAACGGAAAATGGTGATTTAGCAACGGGAAATGGTGGGAAAATGTTGCTGAAGGGAAGTGAGAGGGAATGAATTATGATTTGAAGTGAAATGGCAATGTTTCCCAAGCTGAAGCTTGATCCTTCCTATATTGAAATTGTTCTTCTCAGCCATCCTCCGAAGCTAAGATCTGCAAAATAGTTAATTGTAAAATGGCAACTCTTGATAGGGATTATTAGTTAAGAAATCTAATCTAAAAAAAATAAATATATAAACAGAAAAACTAAGTGCAATGAGGGATAGTAGACTCCCCCAAAAAGACATAATGTATATCTGTCATGCAAGTGGCTTTGAAATCCTCTTTAGAAATAGGTTGCTGATACAAACAGATCCGATACCCATTCACTAACAATGGTGTTCTAGAATCATCAATTGTTAGGAGTATGACTGTTCCATTTGGGATAACAGTATCTACTTCATAAGGTCCTAGCCACCTTGTTCTTAATTTACCTTCAAAATTTTCAAAACAGGAGTCATACAGTAGAGCCCAATTACCTTTTTGGAACTACTTATGCTTAATGGTTTTATCATGCCACCTGGTTCTTTGCTGTTGTATCATAGTTGTTTGATGGATGGCATCCAACCTCTTTTCATCCAATTCCTGAAGCTGTTGCAACCTAACTGTTTTTTCATCAGTTAAGTCAAGGTTAACAGCTAAAGAAGTCCTTAAGGTTTCGATTTCAAATTCCACAGGAAAAACAACACTTTTACCATAAACTAATTCATAAGGTGAAAAACCCATAGTAATCCTCCAAGTAGTTCTATAAGCCCATAATGCCTTAAGCAACCTTTAAAACCAATCCCTTCTATTCTCCTTTACTGTTTTTGTTAAAATGGCTTCTATGAATTTATTCGTACTTTCCACCTAACCATTGGCCTGGGGGTGATAATGCGTAGTCATTTTATGCTTAATGTGATATTTCTAAAGTGTATCTTTAAAGCCATGAGAGTTGAAGGGAGGTCCTCCATCTGTGACTAGTTCTCTAGGCAATCCAAACCTAACAAATATTTCTTCAAATAAAAAGGTTAAAACTAATTCTTCATTAGCTCTAAGGAGTGCCCTAGCTTCCACCCATTTAGTCATATAATCTGTGCAAACCAATATATAAACTCTTTGATTGGATGGAGGGTTGATGGGACCTATGAAATCTAGAGCCCATCTTTCAAAGGGTTCAAGTATTACCTAGGGGCTCAGTAGCATTTCATCCTTGTTATTAGGCTGGCCCATTCTCTGACATCTATCAGAGGCCCTAACATATTTCTTTGCATCCTTCAAAAGTGAGGGCCAATAATAACCCATTCTAAGAACCTTATGTGTTGTTCTTTTATCAGCAAAATGCCCTCCACAAGGGCCATCATGACAAGCTTTCAATATATCATAAACTTCGTCTTCTCTTATGCATCTTAGAATTTCCTGATCAAGTCCTACGTGAAAAAGACACCCACTTATCCAGCTGTACCTAGCACTTTGTTGAATGATCTTTCTTTTCTCTCTGTGTGACAGGTGTGATGGTAGCTTCCCTGCAACTAAAGATTTGGCAATGCCTGCATACCAAGGTGAGTGAGCAGATACTGCAAATAAATATTCATCAAGAAAGGAATCATCTACTGGAGTGTTCTTATCAGTTTTTATCCGAGAAAGGAAATCAACAACTACATTTTCTTTACCTAGTTGATCTACAATTGTAATATCAAATTCTTGTAGTAATAATAACCATCTGGTAACTCGAGCATTTGTAACTGATTTGTTCATTAAATACTTAATGGCCGAGTGATCAATATGAAAAAAAGTAGTGTAACCGGTAATATAATCATGGATTTGAGACTTCTGCGATTTGCATTCTGTGTGGTTGCATCTTCCGGATTCATCGCATCTGTTGTTTTAGTGCATCGACGTTTCGAACCAGCCACTGTGGTTCATCATCAGGATGAATAATTCTCATCCTGATGATGAACCACAGTGGCTGGTTCGAAACGTCGATGCACTAAAACAACAAATGCGATGAATCCGGAAGATGCAACCACACGGTAATATAATGTCGAAACTTATTAATGGCATAAATGACTACTAAAAATTGCTTCTCGGTAACTGTGTAATTAAGTTCAGCAGGGGTCATATTTTTATTAATAAAATAGATAACATAAGGAAGATTTTTTTCTTCTTGACCCAAGACAGCTCCAATCCTAGTATCTGAAGCATCAGAGCATATATGAAAGGGGAGTGCCCAATCAGGTCCTCTTAAGATAGGAGTTGTAGGCAATTGATGTTTAAGTTCATTAAATGCTTTTTGACAACCATGAGTCCACTTGAATTCAACAATTTTCATAACACAAACAAATGAGAAGGTATTTTAGAAAAATCCTTGATAAATCTTCTATAATATCCAGCATGTCCTAAAAAACTTCTTACATCAGTTTGTGTTTTAGGGATAGGAAGAGTTTGAATTACGTGCACTTTAGCTGGATCAACTTGAATTCCTAGGAATGAGATGAAGTGTCCCAATACAATTCCTTGATTCATCATCATATGGCATTTTTCAGTGCTTAAGGCAAGATGTGCTTCTATACATTGTTTAAGTACTTTCTCAAGGTTTTGTAATGCATCTTCAAAAGTCACACCATAAGGAGTAAAGTCATCCATAAATATTTCTAAGGAGTCATTAAACATATCAGAGAAAATTCCTATCGCTTCTCTTTGAAATGTTGCTGGAGAATTACATAGCCCAAATGGAAGAACTCTATAGGCAAAAGTCCCCCATGGACTAGTAAAAGTGGTCTTGTCTCGGTCTTGGGGTGCAATCTTGATCTAGTTATATCCGCTAAATCCATCCAAAAAGGAAAAGAATCTCTTTCCTGACAAATTGTCTAGCACCTGGTCAATAAATGGTAAGGGGAAATGATCTTTCTAAATGGCTTTCTTTAGAGCTCTATAATCCACACACACTCTCCATTTCACATTTTTCTTAGGTACAATCACTAATGGAGAAACCCATTCACTATCAGATATAGGATATATAAGTCCTGCATTCAGTAATTTTTGAAGTTCTTCTTTCACAATTTCCCTTAAATTGGGATTCGTTCGTTGTTGGGGTTGACAGACTGGGTGAGAGCCCTCTTTGATATAAATACAATGAGTACATAATTCACGAGAGATTCCCTTCATATCTGTGTAATCCCATGTGAATGCTTCCTTATTCTCACAAAGTAAATTTATTAACTATTGTGTTTCACCATCTGTTAGATTAGGGATTATATTTAATGTTTTTCCAGGCTCAATTTCTACTATTATACTCTTGGACGAGATCTCAGCTGATGTCTGAGATGAATTTTCACTTTTAAGGTTTTGCTGGGATTCAGGTTCCAAGATTGTAGTGAAGTGATCATGTGTTTCAGAGTTAACCGAAGAAGGCTCAGAACTAAAATTACTAATTAGTTCATCCTCGGTTGTATCTTTAAAAGTTAAGGCTTGTCCAACAGTCAAGATGGGTTGGGTCTCATCATCCTCATAGTCTAACCATACAGAGTTATCATTGTTAATCATAGGTGTAGCATGAGGGTAAATAGTAAGCTGGTTGGTTTCATATCCATTAGAAATTATCATTGAACATGATCTACAGCTGATGAAGGCATCTGTTATAGCCAGCCAAGGTCTCCCTAAAATCAATGGATGTCCCCCCAACTTTGTTTTAGTCTGTAATACAACAAAATCAGTTGGTTAGTTCCAAGATTCGACTAAAATTATTAGGTCTTCAATAAATCCTTCTGGTTTGATTGTGGAATGGTGAGCTAGTTCTAGAATGGTTGGGGTTTCCCTAATTACATTCCTTAACTATAATAACTGTGCAATTTTAAGTGTCATAATATTTATAGCAACTCCTAGATCTACTAGAACTCTCGAAACAAAAGTTTTTCTAACCTGTAATATAACTGTAGGATGACCAAGGTCACCATATTTCACAGGAGGGGCTTTTCTTGACATTAAAGTAGCTAGATCACCCATCACATGAACTATGAGGGGATCTTTAGCTTTTCTTCTAGGTTTCTTAATGTAAATATCTTTAACAGTTCTAGCATAAATTGGTACATCTCTAGTGCTCGTAAGAGTGGAATTTTAACATACAAATTCTACAATTCTCCTAAGAGGTTAAAAGCAAGTGGCTCAAGTGTCTTGGTAAGAGCCAGACATTCAGGGAATGGTGGCTCTGCTGTTTCAGCAGTTTTACTAGAGGATGGCTTAACTGTTCTAGCATTGTTATTAATGACTTTTATTTTCCTATCTCCTCTTTATCAGAGTCGGAAGAAGTAATTTCGTCAATAATGGGTTCAACTATTCTCCGAGAGCGCAAATGAATATCATTACATTGCATAGGGAAAACATGCTAGTTTTGAATATCAATTACCTGTAGAGCTTTATTATTATTAGGGTTGGGGTTCGGTTGCACAGGCAGCTGGGGTCTCATTGTTTGGTTATTCGGTGGAGCATTTGATGGCAGGGAGAGACATTGCTGATACTGGGGAAATTGGTTTGAAAATGGGATTTGCTGAGCTATCCAGTTTGGGTTCCATTGATTAAAATAAGATTGCTGTAGAGCCCAGGGATTCCATATTGTAGGATCGACAAAGGGAGGGTTTGGTTGCTGCATGGGTGGGAGGTTCATTTGGTTGAAGGGTGGGTATTGCATTTGATTCAAGGGCAGGTAATTTTCTTGAAAAGGAGGATGATTATTCCAACGATAAAATGGCATATTAGAATTTGTACCTTGTCCTCGTGGTTTCCATTGCCTCCTCTATGTTAGCAAGTAAATTGCTTCAGCTTCTTCTTCAGTTGGTTGCAGTGTTGCTTTTATTCCTAGTAAATAAGGGCATTGTTGAGTCTGATGGTCCTTCTCGCAAATAGTGAAAATTGGTACCTTGTTTAGTGGGAATTCTCTTAGTGGGTGTTTTTCTCTACATTTAGAGTAGAAAATAGCCAAAGCATCTTTTGCCTCTGCTTGCTTCTTTTTAACTGCAAGGTATCAATTCGTGAAGCGAAAGAGGTTAACATTTCAGTTTTAAATTCTTCAAGTAAGTTACCTATTTCAGCCCGTGTTGCTCCTCCACTAGCTGATTTCTCGACTCTTGAGCATGTACTATCTCTGCTTTTTGGTCTGTTTGTTGCTCCTCTTGAACATCTCTTACAGAGGTTGAAAATCTCGTCATACGATTCCTTGTATATATCCCCTTTTCCAAGCATATTCAACATGTCTAAGTAGTCATACCGTAGCACTTTTAACAATATTGACTTAAGAATATCCTTACTCATATTCGAATGATCAGATTGCTGCAAATTATATTGTAATCTTTCCATGAAATCCTCCAGGTTTTTTTCCTCCTTCTGAATCGTCTTAAATAATTCCTCCTTCCTTTCTCTTGTTCGGCAATAGTCCTGGTATTTGGCCAAGAATTTTTCTTTCATTTGATCCCATGTTATAATCACATGTCTTCCCAGGCTCATGAACCACCTTAGTGCATTTCCTTTTAATGCTGCTGGAAATAACTTTAACTTTTGAGAATTAGTAACATAATCATAACTCCTACATAATATATCAAACTCAAACAGAAATTCATCAGGGTCTTTAGATGATAAACCATGGAAATTAGGTAGGGTTGAGAGTGGGATGTTGTTCATAAGAGTTGCCTCTCTAGGGAGATCTCTAATAGGGAATTCCAAGGTGGAAAGAAAATTTTCTCCCCCTCCTCTTCGTCCCCCACCAACGGGTCCCTCATTGTTCCCTTCCATTGGTTGTTCCCCTGTTTCACTTGCTCGGTCTTCAGCGCTTTCTGTTGGGCTCTCAATGTCCTGAATTGGTTCCTCAACTTCAATATCTTCTATTGGTTCTTCAATATCTTTCACTGACTCCTCGATTTGTTCTACTATCTCTTCGACCCTCTCTAGTCCCAATACTCCCTCCGTTTCGTAATCAATCTGGAGAGGGTGCCAAGTCTATGGCTTCCAAGAGCTTATTTTCTAAGATGTTTCAACTTTTGAAATAATGTTATCAATGAAATTTTTCCTTCCTCCTCTGCCTTGGGCCCTGCCGCCTGTAGGGTTAGTTTTCCTGCATCCTTTCATGAATCCTATACATCTAAAAGAAAATCATTAATGCTATTAAAATCTTCGGTCTCCTTCCCCAACAACAACGCCAAAATGTTGGTCACTTTAATTGCTTACTAATTAAACATTCGAGTGCCACATAAATTGTCAACCCGGGAAAGTCCAATTATTTCAAAGGCAACTATGTACTGTATGTACTCAATTTTAATAGTACTAAAAGTTGTAGTATAAATAAATCACACCCTGTTAAATCTTTACTCTGTGTTACAACAACTATACTCTATTGCAAATATCTAATAAGAGATGGATATTTAATCAGAAAGAATAAATATGCAAACGAAAACAATAGCTGTTCTGTAACAAAGGATCATGACCCTATCCCTAGAGTAGGAACCTTCAACACCTGCCTCTGTTATCCAGTTCACCAATTCACTATGTAAACCTAATCACTAGTGAGGCACTCATGAAATAACATCAATCGATTAAAAGAGAAACAAAGTTTCAACAAAAGTAAAATAACATCCAGAAACAGTACTTATTAACAAAGTATGAACAAAAATCACACTTAACACACAACGGAAAGCGAATGGGTGAATCTTGTGATGAAGGTGGGCCTTGTACTTCTCACAAGATTCCCCAAGACACAAAAACTAAGATGAGATACTCAGAACAAAACTCTATTCATTCATCAATATACCATATTATAGAAAAGATTCAGTCTCGTTCCTTCAACTACAATCCTTGTGTTATAGCTTGTTCACCCCCCTTCTAATGTAGATGTCTCCTATTTATAGAGGAGACATATATTACAAAAGATTTACATTATAGATTCTAGTTCAACCCTTTATACAAAAATAGGGAAATCAGTTTCCCATCAACAGAATGTTGTTACAGTAATTTAGATTATGAATGTTACAACCAATGTAACAGCTTCCTCAGTGATCGATTAGGTTCCTTTGTTGTTGTCAAATCTGGTACGCAAATCTCAACCGTCTCCTTGATATTTTCATGTTGTTCTTGTTGTTTCGGCTTCGAGATTCGCGTGTTGTTCATGTTGTTTCAGCAACTGCAAAAGATAGTCCTGCCAGCTTTAGGCAGATTCAACAATGTGGTCTGCACATCATTCTTTAATTGTTCAGCAACTCAGTCAACTTCGAAGATCAATTATAAAGATAGCATGATTATGTGTTAAATAATTAAACATATAGCAATGAGAAGAGTCACTATATACCTTTAGAATGATTGAGCCAAAACACTAGCAAGGACTTTCAAACATGGGTTGAAAAGGGTAATATTATGACAAAATATAAGGTCAAAGAGAGACAATATGGGGTCCTAACAATAATAATCGATGATTGACCCCTAATCTTCACAAGTGTTGTCCCTTTTATAATGGCCAGGCAAATAAAATAAGAAATAACAGATAGAATGTAACATAGTGATCCCTTAGGATCAAGAGATCCTGAGGGATACACTCCATCTTTTAACTCCAGTCAACCCTTTGTCTTCCTGCGCTGATGTTGTGATTTTCTATTGTTATCCTTAAATGCACACTCCATCTTGATCTGCCTATCTAGATATAGCTTCTTGGTGAAGGAACGATAATTACTCTTTTTTGTCTTTTCCTTCCAAATGGTAGTTTTCCATTCCTTCTATTTCCTGCACGAAAAATGACAAGAATTAACTAATTTACAATAATCAATAACTCCCTAGTTTTCTCTATAAGTATTTTATATATTACCATATTAGAATATAGAGTTATGATTAAAGAAAAAGATAAGGAAATAAATGGCAAATTCATACCTTTTCCATAGCTCAACACACCCCCCTACTTACCCTTTTTCATGGCCTCATGACAACCATGTAATTTGCATGCAAAGCAATCAAAGATTAGGCAGGAGATGGACTGTCACGTAGTGGTCGAAAACCATGATTTGTTGCTAAAACTTCAAAGATGGGCCCTATCTTCCCTTCAGGCAACTCATATATGGCCTTCTACCCTTCTATAGGATACCAGATAAAAGGGCCTCGAAACCTACAACCAAGCTAATACCGGCCTTCCCTCAAAATGAGGTTACTATAGGTAACCAAGCGATATGTAGCTAACTTGAAGTTTTTGTAGTTGAATGGCTCTTTGTCTTGTATGTTTTGATTGGAAGTCTTCCATCTGAATTTAGCTACTGCCAAGGAATTATGTTTGATAAAGAGGAAATATTCTACCCCTTGCTGGACAATTTCTTTGAGGATGGGTCATAAGGTCTAGATCACTCCCTCCTTTTTGATTAGGCTTTTACGTTTAGCCAACAGTTGTAATGAGTTTTTCGGTTCACCCCTAACCCAAAGGTCTAGCCCATTTTCTTGTCTTTGAAAAGTGTTATGGGCCTTGAGCCACTTCAACTGGTTAACAACAAAATGAAATAAATGCTTGAAACTGTACATAACTCACAAAAGGATTGGGATTCTTCTCCATTTCCTCTTCCAATATAAAATTATGTAGATAAAACTCACAGAGTAATCGTTGAACTTTTACTCCATGGTGTTTACAACAGTTTATAAAATCATCAACTGTTTTTAATTCTATGGGTTTCCTTGCCTTAACAACGTTAATTTTTTTACTGTAAATATCTTTCCAACAGAAATAAAGCATAGTTTTTGGCAGGTGACCTACATGCTAGAGCATCTGTATATAAAGAACAGAGAGTATCCATTTGACTTCTAACTATTTTCAATCTGTTCTTTACCTCTTCAACTTTTTCTTCTACCCTCCAATATTTATCGAAGGCTTCTTTCTTTGGTGCATTGATGTTCCTTAATTGTTGCTGTAATTCTTGATATTTCTTCTGAGGAATACTCACTTCCTCAAGCTTCTCTATAGTTTGATGAGCTTGTGTTATATCCTCTTGGAGTTTTGTTATACTAGGGTTGTTGTTCATCAAAACATATTTGGGTTGAAGATCTATCTGGGTACTCTTATTACAATTTTGAATGCCCATAGTCTGTGTCTCTTTATCATGGAATGTCTGGGTGGCCGTATTGCTAGAGCATAGTGTCTCTGTTTGAACATATTTATTACAGACATGTGCATTTTTTGTTTGGGAATTTGCGTCCATAATAGCTGCATGCTGTTCCTCACCATCTTGAATGAGTATGGGCTCAGTTTGACTCTCTGTGGCCCTTGTATCATGGGTTTCAGTTTGGATGGTTGCCTCCACTGTTTTCGGGGTTCTTCTTGAGATTTTCCCCCTTTTCAATGCCCTTATCTTTCATCTGAGTTGTTTTACTAAATCTTGCAACTTTTTTTCTTCCTTTCGCAACCTCTTAATTTCACTTTTCTTCTTCTTCTCACGAGCAACAACTATTTCTCTAACTATTTCTATTCTTTCTGGGCTCAGATGTTCAGTTGGATTTTTCTCTTCAAGGGTTGTGCCTTTGCCCTGCCTGGTTTCCATATCCTATGTTTGGATCATCTCTTCAGTGTTCGCATTATCCAGACAAGGTACCTTTGGAGAGGTAACCCTCATTTGGTTTGCCACTTCCTGAGTGGCTTCTGCTCCTGCTTCTTCCTCATCATTTATTTCCTCTAATGTATTCTTGTTGTGAGTAGAGTGCTCTTGTGCGTGCTCTGCCTCAGTATTGAGGTTGAGCGGACTCTGGGGCTGAATATACTCACTCATATTGGCCAAAATCTGGGCGAATTCATCCACCTGTAATGGGTTTTGTGGTGGAAGTGTATTGGGAGTTATGGGAAGTTCCACTCCCTCCCTTTCTTCTTCACTATTGTGTTCAATTTATTCTTCAAATTCTAATTGTTGGTTATCTTTTCCTTTGGGTTGCTTGCTTTCAGAACTGTGTAATTCTAAGGGTTGACTACTACTACCCTGGAGGTTCTCAAACATTCCCCTACCTATTCTTAATATGGAGGAGTGTCTTCATTTTTGAGGTCTGTTTGCTGTGCTGGTTGTTACACAGTAAAATGTCACTGCCATCATGTCAGTCTCCCTACTATACTATAAACCACATTCACCCATACTCATGCTCCTCAAAAATGGCTAAAAAACCCTCTTGGCCTAAGTTAAATGAATCATCGCGTCTGTTTATAAAATAACCGCGCTGACAGGCGGAGGCCAATGTTGTTGTTGCGCTGCCAGCGCGGAAGAACACGTCTTTTCCGCGCTGGTCTCATTTCTACGAACAACGCTCCCTCCGTTTGTCCTTTTCGCGCTGACCGGACTTCTTCTACGTTGGTTTGTGATGTCAGCGCGGCAGTTCACGGGTTTTCCGCGCTGATCCTGTTTGGGCGAATTTGTTCCAACAACCA
>APFE031498772.1:19640-45646 GCA_000404065.3 Pinus taeda
TGTTTTTTTTTTAGACAAAGTTCGGTTGCTATATTATGGGCTCAAAAAAGGAGTTAGTTCTCCATACACACAGTATTTTCTGAGTATCTTGGATCAAAGGAATTACAAAATGGGACCCTTCCTTGATCCTTGTTCTAATAGTTCTGCTTCTAAAACTTCCTAAACTGCTGTAGATCCTAATAAATTGTAAAGACCAAAATTTACAACTGCAAAGCATATTTAATCTATATCTATATGACTAATCTGCCTAGCCGTGGACTCTTCTAGATTTGGGTCTGGTTCCACCTGCTTTGCGCTAGAGGAGCTGGGAGCTTCCTTGTTCTTTTTGTCCATCATGAACTGTAAGATTTGGATCGACTCCTCTGCGTGGCTGCAACGGTTTGCCAGGTTTCTGAACTGTTCATAGAGGGATGATGCTCTATGCAGGAAGAGATTGACCTCTGTTATGTATTTCTCATTCAGAATCCTATATTGGTCTTCCATTCTTGTCTCCAGGCTCCTGACTTGATCCTGCATAATACGATGCTGCGACCTTAGCTCGTCAAATTCCGCCTGAAGATCTGCGCAAAGGAGGCAGTGTTCTGATCGCACCATTATCTCAAATAACTCCTTTAACTTACTACTACGCCTTTCGCTGTTCTAGACATAGAAATGCCAAGTATCGCTCAGGCAGTCTTGCTGAATGTGATGGAGGGTTCTCTTCTTCACTGTATTAATAGAGCTTGTTTGAGCACTTCGGGAGGATAAGCCGCTGTGAGTCACGGGAATGTGCTTGCGCCCAGAAATCAGATGCAGATCCCGCAGGGTATGGGTGGTCATTGTGAAGGGACATTTCTTACCTGAAGCCTTGTGCTTTCGCATGCTTCAGATCACCCTTGCGATTGCATTTCTGAACAAAATCCTATCGAGCCGTCCTACTGTGTCTTCAGCACGGATTACATGGACTTTCCTTCTGGTTCTGAATGATGACGGTTGTTTATTGTTGATTGGAATTGCAGTGGTCATGGTAAAGGTTGCATTGACACGCTGGAGTTACAACACATAATTCCAATGGGGCGCTCACAGGCTTTGTTGGCGAGCTTATCCGCCTCCTTGTTCAGGCCACGTAGGATGTGATGGTAGCTGGCCTCTTCCATTGTTGCGTGCAGAATTTGGTTTCGCTGATTTATTTGCTGGAGGAAGATATTTGGGGAGCTCTGGCGATATACCATAAGGCGGATGATTATGGATGAATCCCCAAATACGATTGCCTTCGTGATCCCGAGTTTGATTAATTGAGTGAGCCCCTGGAACAGAGCCAATCCTTCTGCTCTGTAATTGGAACTTTCCCCTAGCCCCCATTCGAAACGAAGGATACATTCCCCATTTGCGTTACAAATGAGGCCCCCTGCACTCGCCAGCCCCGGATTTGATTTAGCTGCGCCATCAAAAAATAAACAGAACCTATTGTAGTTGCTCAACCATTTAGAGAATTCCTCCTCCTTTAGCCTCAGTTTCCAACCCCTGTTTTCTTCTCTTACCTTTTTTCCCTGCCTGCTAGTTTCTTGAGCTCTAGGTATATTCTCTAGGGCGTTGCTGAGGAAATTCCTCTCTTCTACACTGTAATTTGTTGCATCAATCCTGCCTCTGGTATTATTTGTAATTGCTTCAAGAGCCAACGTTTTAGCTTTATGAAAATTTTTTCTAATGCAAAATCCCTTCTCCTGGAAGACCTTACCATTTCTTGCTAACCAAATGCGCCATAGGAGAGTGTATGGTATAGTGTTCCATACTCTTTGCGCCAATTGGCTTCTTTTTTCCCTCCATGGACAGTTCTTCCTCCATTTATGGATCGTTTCTCCTATGGTGCTTTGAGATTCCCAGGTTGACTCTCCAATTGAGGCCATCCTCTTCCAGCATTCTTCTGCCACCGGGCATTCTAAAAATAGGCGCTGCATAGTTTCCTCTGATCTGCAGCAGTTTGGGCACCTGGATGGGCCCAGAATGCCTCTCTTTCTTAGATTCTCCGCTGTCAGTGTTTTCCCTCTCAGGAGCAGCCAAATAAAAAATTTGACTTTGGGTGGCGCTTATGCTTTCCACACTAATTTCCATTGGTTCCAAGTTTCCGTTTGATAGGTGCTGTCACAGAGATATTGGTGCCCAGCTTTAACTGTGTAATGGGTGCTTGTTGGATCCAATCGATACCCATCCATGCTGTCTTCTTGAACCAGAGCTTTGCTTTGAAGAAACTTCTTTAGAGCATTGAGGCTGTCTTCTAGAATATTGGGAGGGTCCGGAAGATGCCATCCTATCCATGCACGAGTGTGGGTGTCCCATTTTGCTATTTGAGAAAGATGATAAAGGCCTTTATTGTTGAGCCAAGCTACAATCGGGATTACCTCTGCTTTGGATCCCAAAGGTTGCTGCCCTAGGATTTTGTTGTTGGAGAAGTTGATGCTGCTTCCCCCTCCTGGGACCTTAGAGATGTTTTGTCGCATAAAGGGAATTGCCTTCTTACATAGTTGCCAAATTTTTGTGCAATCTCTGTTAGGTATATTAGAGTCCAAGAGCTGTTGTCTTGTGCAATTTAAGTATTTTAACTCCAGAACTTTCTTCCACCACGCTGTTGGACCTGTGATCAGTCTCCAAACTATTTTTGCTCCTAGAGCCAAGTTAAGAAATTTTGGGGACCTGATGCCCAGTCCACCTTTTTCCTGTGCCTGGATTATGCTCTTCCAACCCACTAGATTAAATTTGTTTTTGACTGTCTTCCCTCCTTGCCAGAGGAAGTGTCTAAGAATTCTTTCCATTTTCTGATGGAAGATAGCGGGAGCATGATATAAGGAAAAGTGATATAAGGGAAGATATGTAATACCTGATTTTAGAAGGATTAGTCGTCCTGCTGGGTTCAGCCACATTGTGCCCCATTGTTGCACTTTCCTCTCTATTTTGTCAAGTATCTCATTCCAAGTGTATGCTTTTAGAGGTCCCAGACTAACTGGCATTCCTAAACAGGAAAAATGATTCCAAGTTAGTTTGTTGGGAACTCCAAAAATGCTTGCAATACTGTGAATGATGTGATTTGCTGTGTTCCATCCATAGATGCAACTCTTTGCCTGGTTGACTTTCCCTCCTGAGTAATCCATGAATTGGTCCAAGAGCTTTTTAAATCTCCTTGCTATTGTTGTTGAGGCTCCTCCTATCAACAAAGTGTCGTCTGCAAACTGTGAGTGATTGATGTTCTCTACTCCTTGTTCAATCTTGATGCCTGTTATAAGTCCTACTCTTTGGTTGTAATCCAATGCTTGACTGAATGATTCAGCCATGAGGATAAACAGATAGGGCGAAAGCGGATAGCCTTGTTTGAGGCCACGGGAAGATTGGAAGGCTGAAGATGGTCTCCCATTTATCAAGGGAGATATCCAAGGCCCAGTTATGCATGCAGCAATCATAGTGGTGAAAGAGGGATCAAATCCCATTTTATGAAGGACAACAAACATATAGGAGTGCCTTACTCTGTCAAAGGCATTTGCAAGGTCCAGCTTTAGAACGAATCCTTTTTCCTTCCTGGTTAAGCTTGAGTGGATGGCCTCTTGTACAAGAAGAATAGAGTCTGATATATGCATGTTTGGGAGGAATCCTCCTTGATTTTCAGAGATCACAGAAGGGAGAAGGGGTTTAAGCTGGGTTGCTAAGATTTTTGAGATGATTTTATAAGCTGAGTTACATAATGAAATTGGTCGGAATCTCGTAAAGGAGGAAGGGCGATTTTCTTTCGGAATCAAGGCTAGATAAGTGGAATTAGTAAATCCTCCCATTTTACCTTTTTTCATTACCCAACGAATCATCTTTAAGAGGTCTTTCTTTATCATTGTCCAGCATTCCTGATAGAAGCTAATGGGGAACCCATCCGGTCCTGGAGCCTTGTTCGGGTGTAAACTCCAGATCGCTGCCTTGACTTCCTCCTCTTCTACTTCTTTCATGAGCTTGCTGTTCATCTCTTGTGTAACTCTTTTAGGCATATGCTGGAGCATGCTTGAGTAATTCTCTGCGCCTTTGTCTTCAGTCAATAACTTACTGAAATGCCTTGTGGCTGCCTCTTTTATTGACTCCTGAGTGCTATAACGATTTCTTTCATCATCCAATATAGCGCTCACTGTGTTTATGATCTTTCTCACTGTAGCTTGGTTATGAAAGTATGCAGTATTTTTATCTCCTTCTTGTAGCCAAAGCTGCCTCGATTTCAATCTCCACTTTGTTTCTTCCTCCCTGAGGATTTGGCGTAGTTGAGCATAGAGTTTGCCTTCTTGTTCCTTGTTCTGTTGGGATAGCCCTTGCGTTTCAATTCTCTGTTGCACCTCCTCCAGCTCTTGCTTGATTTTCTTTTTATTCTTCTCAGGCTCTTGATAATTACTCTTTGCCCAATTCTTTAAATCATGCCTTACTCTTTTCAATTTTGTCTCCCAGATATGAGTCGGAGATCCCTCTACATGATGAATCCAAGCCGCTTGCACCACTTCTTTTGCAGCTGGAGATCGATTCCAAACTGCGCTGTACTTGAAGGGGATGGGCCCGAGAGGACAATGGTTTTGGAGATTTAGCGTTATCGGATAGTGATTAGAGGCCAACACATTGAGGATGCTTGAGTATGCTATTGAAAAAGAAGAGATGTAGTCTATGCTAACAAGAAAACGATCAAGTCGTTCCATGATGTTGTTGGTGCCAATACGTCTGTTGCTCCAGGTATATCTACGATTTTTGGGTCTGATATCAACTAGATCGTGGTCCTGAAGTATGGCCTCCAATCGGCTTCTGAAAGGATCAGAAGTGAAATTACCTCCTCTTTTTTCATTTGCGTGCAACACCAGGTTAAAGTCTCCTGCTACAATGAGATTAATGTTTCGATCCATTTATATACTTGCTGTCAAGGTGTCCCAGCAGATCTCTTTTTCTCTATACTGATTTGGGGCGTACACATTGTACACAGTTACTGATTGGCCTCCTGTTCTACTTTCAAGAGCGGTTCGGATCCAGCTTTGCTGACTGTTGGTAAAGCTGCACATCCATTTGTTACTGTCCCATAAAGTTGCTATGCCACCTGAAGCTCCTCTTGCCTCACTTATGCTTCCACAAAATCGCTTCTGCTGACTAATTACTTTGCTCATTTCACTTTGATCTTGCTTTGTTTCCTGTATAAGCACGATTTCATGGTTCTCGCTATGTATTAGATCCTTAAGGGCAACTAGCTTTGAGGGGTGCCCTAATCCCCTGCTGTTCTAGGATAGAATTTTCATCATGAGTTACCTGATGTGTGGAGAGGTGCTCGCCTCTCATGTCCCTTACTGCTTTTTTCTTTTTCCTGGGGCCCAAGAATAAAGCTCTCTATTGGAGTTTGCGTGCCTAGAGCTATATCCTTTTGTGCATTTTCATCCCTTTGCTGTTTAACTGTTTTTCTTCCAGGTCCTGGTTTTTTCTAAACGTCGCTTGGTGCTCCATGATCCTTTGAAGAATTTTTGGTAGTTCTCGAAGAGGGTGGATCAGGTGGGGGTTGCAAGGAGGGGGAAGAAGATTGGGGAGGGGGATTAGAGGAATGCAATTCCGGGCCAGACTCAGTCTCAGATAGGATCAAGAAGGGGTTGGAAGAAGGGGGGATTGGAGGATCAGGGGTCAGAGAGGGAGGGGTTGGGGGTCGCTGGTTGGAGGTTCTAGGGACATTAGTTTCCAGAGGAGATTTATGAGAAGCTGCTGACTTTTTCTTTTTCACAAGTTCCCATTGGCCTTCTTGCTCATCGTTATCAACATTGACAATTTTTGTACATCTATTTGCAAAGTGTCCGTATTTGTGACATACCTTGCATTTGAAGGGTATCTGTTCGTAGTCTAGTTGCTGGATATGGCTCCAATCATCAACTTTCAACTTGATCGCCTCCGGAAGACCTCGGCCTAAATCAACTTCTACACAAATCCTCGCGCACGCTTGCATGTTGTCTTTGGGTTCACTGCGATCTATGTATTTTCCCACTACGTTACCTATTGCTTTGACAGATTCATCCCCCCAACAGTGAAGAGGGAGATGGGGCAACCGCACCCAAACTGGAACTGCATTCGGGATATCTAGTTCTGGATCAAAATCCAGGGTCCATTTGTTGAGGTAGAGGCCCCTGGAATCCATAAAATATGGTCCATTCCTGAATATTAGATCTTTGTCCTCCTTTGTCTCAAAATGAAATGTGAAGTACCCTCTACCACAAAATCTAATGGATATTTTGCCCTGAGTCTTGTCCGACCAGTTTCTTTCAGCCCATCTTTGCACTGTTTTAGGCGACGGCCAAAGTCCCGTGAACTGCCCAATGATCGCTTTCTTTGCAAGAGAAAGGGCTGCCATGCGAGGGATTGCAGGCGGCAGTTGAATTTCTTGTATTACATCGAGCTTCTTTACAAACTTTGTTGCTGCTGGTCGAGTTCTTCGTTGCGGGGGGAGAGATCTTACCAAGTTGGAGAAGGCCCGTTGCAGATCCGGATCCCCGCAGGGAGGATCCGGAGGGTCCATGCTGAGGCGCTGCTGCAGGAAGGGTCAGGCGCGCGCAGGTCAGGCGGCTCCGTTCAGGGGCGCGCAACGATCTAATGTTTGAGGGAGAAGTATTTAGTAGAAAGTAATGTTAATAATGGATAAATTGCAAGATTCTAAGGGGTTGTTCGTTATATAAAATTGAATATTATGGGCTAATTCATGAGCCCATAAACTTCCATTCCAATCAGTTTGCAACACAAGTACAATGTTTCTTTGAATTTTTTTGCGTCTTTTGTAGAACCATTGTTGAAAAGGAGAGCATTGTTCACAAAGAGTAAGTGAACCAATTTTAATACCTTTTGTAGCCCCTATCTTCTTATGCTCCATAATTGTCTTGCTCTATCCCTCTAAAACAATTAAAAATAGTAGAGGCAAAATATGACAACCCCACCTCAATGCTCTAGCAGTGCTAAAAAACTTATAGGCATATCCATTAATTAAAACTAAGAAAGAGATTGTAAAAATACATCTTCCAATCTAACTTATCATGTCTAATCTCATCCCTAATGAGGAAGCATTAACCTAAGGTATAAGTAGCCTACTTTGTCATAAGCCTTTGACAGATCCAACTTAATAATAAATTCCCACTCCTTAATTTTTATAGGACTTCAAGGCCACCCCTACTACATCACAGATTTGTTTGTCTCTTAGAAAGCCAAATTGTTTTGACAAGATAGAAGTTGATAGAACCTTCTTCAACCTACTAGTGATGATCCTTGAGCTAATTTTATAAATAATATTGCCAAGGAGGATTGCTTAAATTCCTCAACGGAGGATGTATGATTCGTTTTGGGGATCAAAGCTAAAATTTTGATTTAAAGGCTCCCAACATATTTCCGGACTTTCTTGACTCCATTGCTTTAAATAGATCATGATTTTTAATGAGATCATAAAAGCCTAGGTAGAATTCTACAATCCAATTTATGGAGTTGGAATCTTTCCATTTGGAAAGATTCTAATATAGATATGATTACTTCCTTTGTGACCTATGCCATACATTCATCATTTGCTTCTTCATCTATGAAATTAGGGGAGAAGGAGGTTATTCTAATTATCTCAGTTATGTTAACTTTGGGAAGCTCCTCGTAGAAGTGAGATACACCTAACGTCGCTATCTCTTGAAACCTATGAACTTTATTTCCATCTTCTTTGCTCAAATAAGCACCGACAATTTGTTTTATCAATATCCAACTCTAATACCATGCTTGGGGTCTTCATTTTTACAGTTTTCCATATTCCCACATATGAGAATTTAACTTGACGCAATACTTGAAAGGGTGGGTTTTATTTATCTTGGAAATTCTACGAGTTTCTTGCCAACCAAGAAACTTAGGAAAACACAAAGGTAAGGGCCCTATGCTCCTTCAAACATTTGTCTTCCCACCACTATGTAAAATTTTCTCGAATGTATTACCCTATTAAGACCCTTCCCTCTAGAAAGATAAAGCTTCCTTCCAAGTTGCCTTTGTGAAGGGACAATGTACGAAAAGGCAATTTGTTGTCTCTACATATTCTTTGCATAAAATGCATCTTACTGGAACCAACCAGGTTATTTGCATGGAGTCCTAAGTCAATATTTTCTTCAAAACTAACTAGATTCATAATAGTTTGTTTGTTTGCTTGTTTTTTTTGTTTTTGGTATGTTGTGCTTTTGGCAATTTGTTGTCTCTACATCTTCTTTGCATAAAATGCATCTTACTAGAACCAACCAGGTTATTTTCATGGAGTCCTAAGTCAATATTTTCTTCAAAACTAACTAGATTCATAATAGTTTGTTTGTTTGTTTGTTGTTTTTTTTTTTTGATGTTGTGCTTTTTCTTTCCATAAACTCCACTACCAAACAAGTTCATCACAAGGCTCCTCTAAGAACATTGCTTTATATCATAGCATTGATGCACATCTACTTGAAGATGTGCCTTTGGGCCAAAGTAGCATGTCTTCCTCATATCTAAGTATGATGGAGCTTATTTGAAGTGCACAAACTATATCTATCAAACCCTCTTGACCTTTTGGCCCAAAATAGTGCATTGATTTCCACCCTCGATGCCAAAGAGAGGTTTGTGTTGGGCCTATAGCATCAACTAGGGTGAAGATACCTTTATTGTGAAGAATTTCAATCATAGCTACATGAATGTGAATGTCTACATATCCTATCCATAGGTCTATCTCGATTCTAACTTTCTTTCCATTCCCAATCCCTCATGCTAGCCAGTGGCCTAGCGATAGAAGCATTCAACTAGTGCATTGCATAGTATGGACACATTAACTATGGGTTTCATTAAAAGTTTATTCCATTCTTCAAAGGATAATGGATCTACATATGTATGCCACATGACTTGTTTCCATAAACCTTTATATTTAACAACCTTCTAGAGACTCTTCACTACAAATGCCATCCCTGAAGAGTGGATATTCTTTAAGCCCCAACCTCCTCTTTTGGATTAGCAATCCATTTCCACCTGATGAGAGGGAGCTTTCTTTCTCCTTACTACCAAACCACAAAAATCTAAAGCATTTCTACCTTATTCCTTCATACATATTCTTAGGAGATATGCATTAATGAATTCTAGTACATTAGAAGTGATTCAAGCACTAGTTTCACAAGGGTTAATCTAACCCTAAGGAACGACCATATATTGTACCAAAGAAATATTTTATCTTCTAATTTTTCATGAAGCCATCCCTAATCCCAAAAACTATATCCATTAGATTTTAGTATAAAACTTGCAAAACCCTTAGAATTAAACAACATTCCTCAAAGTAAAGTGAAATGTAAAAGCTTCAATGCTACATAGAGGATATGGATACTGAAAGATAAAATTCAATGTTGGAAAATAATCCTATTCAATAGTGTTGAATCCAACATCTCCCCTACCAATTATAGGTTTACAGTACATTGGTGGAGGAATCAATCACATTACCACATAAATAAAATAAAAATCGAAACAACCACACCATAAATTACACACGCAATGCAAAATAAATTTGAAGGTATATTCATCAGTAGCCTCTCCAAGCGCATTCTACTTGAAGAGAACTGGTAAGTTCCATATATGCAACATGGATTAACTCAAGAGAATGGTAGTATTTTTATATCATACAAAAACTTTGAGATTATAAACTCTAACCTACTCCCTCTAACCCTAGCTGTAAGCAAGCTTGGGAAACCATGATTGTTAATCCTAATTGAGTTGTAGATAAACATATTTATACTAAGAGAGACTAGGATTTTCATTGAGGAATTCAAAGCAATGCACTATAGTATTACCCCTAAATTCACCATTTTCCTTTACATAAGTTAAAGTGGCTTCTCGAGGAATAGGATCTAAAGGGTGTGTGATCCTTCTTTGGCATGGAAACAAGTGATCCACTGGAGAGTCCATGACATCACTCTTTCTCTTGTTGTACTGCATTAGATGGATATTGTGGAGTATGTAACTATCTCCCTCCTTGGGTTAAAACAAGTGGTTTGGTAGAGAGTCCACATTACCACTCTTTCTCTTGGTTTGTTGCTTTAAATGGTTGTTGTAGAATGCACAACCATGTCCCCCTTTTCGAGTTGGAACATTGTGGATCACACCTTTGTAGCCATGAATGTTTCCCTATTCAGTTATCTAGGTCAAGAAAATTGATGTCCTAATCTTATGTCAATGAAGCATTGCCTTCCTCATCACAATGATGGGTGCATAATGGCTACAAACTTGGAAGGAAAATGGTCATTGTTCAGATCTTTTCATATCATTGTAGCCATGACACGTGACAAAGGCATAACCAAGGCTAAAAGGCAAATGAAATAACTCTTTCCATAGCCATAGGGGTTAGAACTATATAAAAAAAAATCACCAACAAGCACATCACCAACAAACACATCAAACTCATCAACAATAGGAAAGCCCAAGCATTCCCACATAACAATCTCATAAAATATAACCAAAACAAACCACTGGAAGCTATTAATCAACACACTATCATTAGCCATATAATTAGTCAATTATTAGAAATTAATGTGAATAATGGATAAACTTCAAGGCTCTAAGGAGTGATTAGTTACGCAAAAATGAATATGATGGGATGATTCAAGGGCCCATCATCTTTCATTCTAGATGCTTAAAATACATGTCCAATGTTTATTTGAATTTTTCTTCTTGTATAGGAGAACCATTGCTATAAAAAACATTGTTCACAAACAGTAAGCGAGTAAGATATAAGTTTCATCCAATTTTAATATCTTTTATTATTAGCCCCTGTGCTCTTATGCCCCATAATTTTCTTGATTTGTCCCCCTCAAAGAATCAAGCATAATAGAGGCAAAATAGCACAACCTCAGCTCAATCTTCTAGTAGTTCTAAAGAACTTGTAGGTATATCCAAACTAGGAACGAGGTTGTAAAAGAGATCATCATATCTAACTTACCATGTCTCATCCCTAAATGAAGAAGCATTAACCCAAGGTACAAATGACTTACTATGTTGTAAGCCTTTGATAGATCAAACTTAATAATAGATTACTTCTTGATTTTTATAGGACGTCATGGGTTGCTCCCACTGCATCATGGATTTATCTCTCTTAAAAATCAAAATTTTTATGAAGATATCAAATTTTATAGAACCTTATTCAACCTACTAATTACGACCTTTGAGCTATATTTAGAACTCTGCATAATGAATAAATGTTGGATTAGAGGTTTCTGCAGTGGTTAGGGTTTCCCTAGTGTTGCCACATTGTTTAAAGAAGTCGAGATCTGAAGAGAGTTTGCTATGTCCCTTCAGAAGCCAAAATCTAAAGAGAGTCTGGCATGTCATTGCTTTCTAGAGACACCAAGATTTGTAGAAATATGATCTCCTTAGCCCACCTACAAATTTTCCTTGTTTGCAAGTTTGACATTAGGCACCTTCTTTATGAAGAGATTTTTTCTTTAGCTATAGGGATCCGACGCCCACATGAGGATTGGTTGGTTTCTTTCTTTTTTTGGTGATTTCTAATTGTCAACCTATGAATGGGTGGTCCTTCCAAACCCGATAAAGTAGCTCATGTTTCTTTTCCTAATGGTTCTTATTTAGTTGCTTAGAAATGTCTTCAGAAATGTAGATTTGCAAAAAGGGAGAAAACAATCCCTAATCTTAACATCGGCTTCTCTATGATGAAAAAGAACATCAATATCCTTTAGGAAATAGGTTTAGCTGGTAAGTTACACGCATTTGACCTAGTCCTAACTTTGTTCTAGATTGGATTTCTAAAAATTGGTTAGATCATGAGCTAATTGCTACTTTGTAATGTGGAAAAGGAATTTTATTTTTATTTTTGGAAGCAAAGAGAATAGGGATGTGATCTTCAAATATGACCCCTAGGAAAATGTTTCTTGCCCATTGGACTCTAGATTTTAACCCAAACATGCAAATCTCTTTTGCCCTTGGTTGTATTAGATCATTGCATCTGTCTATTACTTTTTGGGGTGATGGTATTTTTAAAGCTATTTGAGACAAGTTGGGCCATTATATTACTCATGCAGAGCCTGAGCATAGTATTTTTACATGTGCCAAAAATTGTGTGGAAATGGACTTTGGAAAATGACTTTGACTTGGAGGGTTAGAGTCATGTTCATATCTTGGATTATGAGCAAGTTCCTTTCAAATGCAACTATTGCCATGAGTATGGGAATTTTGCGAAAAGGTGTCCTAATGCTTAAGCACCTCAACCATTTTCTAAGCCAAATACAACTTCTCAAAATAATGACGAGCAAGCATCATTCAAACAAGTTTGAAGAAAGCAAAAGAAATTGTAGGACACAACTTGAAATTAGGCCTAGGTCATGCCCATTACTCCCCCTAGTTATAGATTTGGAGCATTGCAAACCCTAGTGGAAGAAGATGAGGATTTAGACCCCCATCTCGGATCTCAACCAACATCAGATCAAGTGTAAACAAAGAACATCAATCCTCACAATGAGAAAGAGATCCCACATGAGGAAAATGTGGAAACTTCACAAGATAAAGACCCGATTTTAGAAAAGGAGGAATGAAAATATGAAAAGGAGAAAGATGAAGAGGTCATATTTCCTCTTCTCCTTCCTTTGTAGATGTTTGAAAAAAAAAAAACTGAGTTCCTTCCCCCCATTAAGAAGAGGTAGGAAAGATCGCACAAATATATCTTTAGCATTTGGTACCTAGCATTCCCCTGACTCCCTAGGATTTAGTGGGGTGTCAATTTTGCTCAATTCTTAGACATGTTTTGTTTTTGCATCATTTTGTGCAAGCAATTTGTAAGAATCTTACTCTTGTATCTAGAAGCAACAAGATCAAGTTATAAAAGGCTTAGTGTTGGGGCTCTCCCCTTTATCATTTTTTCGGGAGGAGGATTGTTGTTGTTTGTTTGTTTCGATGTCTTTTTCTTTTCAAAATCTCTAAATTAGATATTCATTATATTATTCTTTTTTTATGTACTTTTGTTGCATGCTTTGCCACAAACTCTTGATTAAGATAAATTTTCCTATTATGGTTAATAAAATTATGACCTTTGTGCTAATTTTATAAATGGTATTCCCAAGTAAGATCGGCCCAAATTCCTCAAAGAAGGGTGTATGATTTGTTTTGGGGATCAAAGCTAAAAATCACGAATTAAAGGAAATCATGAATTAAAGGCTCCCAACCTCCTACTTGAGATTCTTGATTCCACCACTTTAAATAGATCATCTTCAATGAGATCATAAAATCCTAATTAGAACTCTACAATCCCCTCATATCAGCTTGGACTCTTTCATTTTTGAAGATATTCTAATACAAATGAGTTTTTCCTTGGTGAATTTTGCCATGGGCTCTTTCATTTTTTAAGAGATTCTAATACAAATATGAGTTTTTCCTTTATGAATTTTGCCATATGTTCATTATTTGCTTCACGATCTATGAAATTAGGGAAGGAGGCCAATTTAGTTGTCTTTGTTACGTTGGCTCTGTGAGGCTCCTTGTATAGACTTTGAAAGTGAGATACACATAGTGCCATTATCTCATGAAACCTTTGAACTTTGCTTCTATCTTCTTTGTTTATTTTCCAAATTGTATCAATATTAATTTTATGTTTAGCATATGATTGGAAGAATTTGATCTTGACACTCCCCTTATTAGCCATAGGACCCAACTTTTCACACTCCATTTACTCTTCGCAATTTAACAATAATTTATTTTTAGCTTCTAAATCTTTCAATTGAATAATGTCTTCTTCCAAAAATACCCACTGTGAAATACTGATCATACAACATAGAAATTTCCTCTTCTAAGACATATAACATGCAAGGTCCTATAAATAACTTTTGTATTTTTGAATTATCATGCAAAGTCCTAACTTTTGTATTTTTGAATTATCATGCAAAGTAATATAAATAGCTTTTGTATTTTTGAATTATCAAGGTAATAATTGCCATCTTCACTCGGCTTAGATGGTCAAATTATTGAAACACCGAGTGACATTCTTTATACAATGAAGCGCCTCCATTTATTCCCAACCAAACCTAAAAATTCTTCATCTTCTAATCATTTGGGATTGAACTTAAAAGGGTATAGAAGTTTATTCCCATCCTTTAATATTATAGGAAATGATCAGAAAGCTTTTTATCATATCTGCCTATTGCATTATCTTCTTTGAAACTAGAAAATTTGTGTGATCTCGTGGAGATGCTCCTGTATCCTTCACATGACTTTTTATATTTGTTTCTGCCAGGTATGATATTTTTTTCTGTAAAAACATAAGCAGAAGCAGTGAAAATTCATTTTTTTTTGACAGTTTTTAATATATAATTTTTATATAATAAAAATAAATAAATTAGATATATATGAATTTCAGTTTATCAATTAAAAAACATTTTAAAAAATTAATTTTGAAGGAATTTCAAGAGAAGACATTAATGAGGGGAAATTTTGTGAAATTAAGTAACAGTTTCCAAAACAAGAAGCTCAAGTGAGCCTTTCATTTTACTTCTACTGGCAGCCTGTGTCACATAATTTAGAATGTTTGAGAATATTTGTAACATTTTAACTATGTATTCTAAATATGACACTCCATAGCTAAATAGGTTGGTACTAGGATGACAATTCATATTCTCATAACTCCATATTAGCAAAACCTATATTTATGGAGTTATAGAGTGTCATATTCTCATAAGAAAAACACTCCATAACTCGGATAGGAAAAACCCTAACATTCTAATGTAATAAATGATCATTTATTTCCATGTCTATTTTTATAGATATATGTTTTATCAAATTTTCTCCAATTTATGAAAGGTATAAGGTCATACAATCTACCTTTTTTCAAGAAAGCAATGCAATCTAAGGATCAAATCTTCCTCATCAAGTTGAAAGTTCTTGCTTTTCACATTAGGCCGAAGATAATTCATCCAAATCAATCTACACCTCTTCCCACTTCTAAGGAGACTTGTTCTAGCTCAATAATGGGAGAACTAAATGAGCTACACAGTGAGAGATGATATTTTATATTGGTAGAAGCTATTAAAAAGATACAAGACAGGCTTATGAGATTGACCCATTTACAATAATCCCCAAAATACATTATATACATTTCATGCAAACATGTGAAAGGAAGGCCAACAAATAAAAATATCAATACATTAGAGGAAGACATAGTTTCTTTGTATATGCCTTATTGAAATAAATAATTGATGGATTTTATTTTTCATGTAAATAATATTTCATGAGGGCAAGAATAAAATATTGTTTAGGGTTCAAGTTTATGTAACAAAGTTGGAAACCATTACAATAATATACTCAATATGAATTCAACATGTCACTTGTAAGAATTGAAACATTGTAGGAAGTATAACAATCATTCCTCCCAACTATCTAAAAAAAGTCAATTGACAATTTGTATATTATTATATTTTCATTTTAATACTAAATTGAATTTAGTTGGACCAGTTTACATGTTGGATATTATTATTTGTTCAATAATTTGATAAGATGTTATCTAAATTTTATAGAACATGATTGAGTTAAGATCATATGACTCTGTTCTCAAATTATTGTAAGGTTTGATGAGTTTGGATATTATTTTTGATAGTGAAACATTATACTTGATTTCTATTTTCAAATTTTCTATATGAAATTTAAACTAAATATAAATTAATCTCCAAATAAACCAACTAATTTTTATTTAATTAATACACAATAAGGCAAGCTTTTAACTGATAAAGGAATTCCATTGAATTAAAAAAAACTCTAAAATTTTCCATAATACAAAATTAAATTTTGCTCTTTTGCAAAGAAGTGGTTTCAAGTTAGTTTCTTCTGAGAATTTATCTTTTAGAAATGTCATTCAAAGTGCAATTTTTAAGTATTTAGATGTGTTGTTTTGTAATTGGCATTCACCTTTTTGGCATTGGTTAGAAAATTATGATTGTTGGACATGTGTTCTCCAGCACCCATTGGAAAACTTTTACTGTAGTTGATATAAGTAAAATACTCAAAAAAAAAAAAACTATTTTGTAGATTCAGACTTGGATTGTCTAGCTAACTTGTCCCAGCAAAGTTTGACTTGGGAGTAACTTGGAGATATTATCAACTATGATATCAACTAACCTGATCTATTTTTTTAAGGATGATTAAGATAAAGACGATGTATTCTAAATAAAATGCAATGAAAATAACATTGCAAGATTGGCAAAAAAAACAATGAAAAAAAGAAAAATGACATTTTCCAATTATTTTCCCTCAAAGTCCCTCTCAAGCCCTTTCTTGAAAATGTTCTTTGCAAACCAAACCCACCTTAGGATTCAAGACTGTTAGTGGTCCAAATAAATTAACAAACAAATTTAGGAATAGTCTTATCTTCAAAACCTCAAACACCCATCATGCATTGCTTCTGCCGCAAGAGAAAGGGCGATGAGGGGAAGTTGGGCATAGCTGAACACCGTGCTATTTGCCCAAATTCGGAGAAGCCTTTATCGAGATAAATGCTTCTTCCCTTAATGCTGAAGTGCTTGTATTTTTATTTATTATTGTATAAAACTGTGTAGCAGGGATATTGTAAAATTTCCAAAGCCTTTAGGGAATTTCAAGGCACGACACAAGTAACAGAGAATCGAGAATGGTAGACGCTACTCTCAAACCCATTTTTATTTCAACAGTCATATTTCTGCCTTTTCTATGAGCTTCAATGTAATTTTTGAGTCGAAGAGTTTCCTTTGGCATCTATAAACTTTTGTTCAGTACCAGGAAACCAATATTCTATTCAACATTGGTTTCTCTGAGTTGCACCCAAACTAATAGAATAATAGAATCACTTGACATCAAATATGATAGATTGAAATAATAGATATCACCTGACATCAGATCTGATGGATTAAATGCGGAAGTCCAGAGACGGAGTGCACCAGCCTGGAGTAAATAAATAATATATCTATATCTAAATAAACCTCTGATTTTCTTACTTGCTCGTCATGTTTATGCTTTTATAAATAATTAGCTAGTTAACAATGACGGGTTTATTTTGAAATAAGATGTATTTTGCGGTTAAAATGGCCAAAAACGAGTAAATAGGCGTCAATTTTAACCCTTGGTCCCCTTTATCAGCCTTCTCTATCATCTTAACACCCCATTTGGTTGACAGATAGTACCTCTCTCTGGATCCCTAATTGCAGAAGCTGGGTGTGGATGCCTTGACTTGGCTCGTCCTTATTTTAATCTTTATTCCCATTATCCCCATTCCTCACATTTTCCTCTTTATCAACCTTTTGATTTTCAAACCAACCCATATTAACCTTTTGTTGGTCAAATAAACGCTTATTAATCACACATTATACTTTTCAATGGTTATAAAAATATTTAGGCTTAATGGTTAAGAGCATGAATTTTTTCCTAAAAGGTTTTAAGTACTTTCTAACTGAGATGTATGTGTAATAAAACAAGTGCTACATAGTAGCATGTTTTTGTCGCTTAGTTTAAATATAACTTTCTTGTTGTTGTAGAATTTATAATCCTTACTCCTTTCCTTGAAATTGTTATTTTAAGAATTAGGTGATAGCATTTGTGGTGGAAACATGGAGAACATCTCATGTAGTAAAGCTTAGTTTGGTACCCTATGTGCACTTGAGGATAAGGCGCTTTCATTAAAAGTAAAGGAGTTAATTACAATGGGCCCTTTTACGGAATATGTTGACGATGGGGTGAACCAAGTTGTTGATGTTGCTACCAAGTCCTCTTACAAATGACTTAAAATAGAGGCAATCAAGGTATCATTTGACATGTTCATTGGGGTTCAAGGACAATATATAATGAGTTTTATTCATCAATGTTTGGATTAGAGAGCATTGCCTCCTTAGTTTTGTTATTATAGTGATTCAAGTTTTCACCTTTTTTTTTTTTTAACCACAAAGTTTTGCCTTTTTCAATCTCCTTTAGTTTCCTTTTGATTAATATCATGACCATGAGAACATGAGTTTGAGTAATTTTTTTATTGTCAATGTTTCTGCGATTTCCCTAATATTCATGGTTTCAAAAGCCCCAACTCACCAGAGTGAATGCATTTGGAAATCTCATATATTTATGTCATTGGAATTTTGTAACACCACAATGCATGATTATTTTAGATGGTTAAACAATCCATATCAAGATCATATGTGTATTTTGAAAAAGTTTCATAGAAAAGCTAACAAAGGTTACATAATTTTTTTGATTTCCATCTTTAAAACTTTGAAGCAAAGTCTCGAACATGTCATCTTTTATAAACTTTTTTTATGTTTAAAACTTCAACCCTCTAAAGTTCTTTGGGAATAGAAGGAATGAACTTTGTTACATTTTCCATAATGTTGGAGGTAAAAGTATTTATATCTCAAGTAATTATTTTATTCATAAAATAATTTGTCTTTTATAAAATTTAATTTGTCAAATCTTTTCCTAAAAATCATTATGGTTAAAATTTATCTAATTATATAAAAAATATTAGTTGACATATATAAGATATTCAGGGTGTTCACTAAATGATACTCATTTACTTTATAGACAAGAAGACATGTGAATTATGAAAATGGTAAACAACTCAAATAACTTTAACGAAGGTCACTTGAAATTGCACTTGAAATAATTTGAAGATGGCAAACTTTGTGGTTATTAGCTAACTGTGATTGATAAATATACCAAATTAAATTAATATGATATCATGAATATATGACAATCAATTATATTTACCTCCTTTTTTATTTATTAAATTTAAATTATAAATTCGTTGACATGTATAAAATTATACCACTAATTAAAATTTGAACCGTTAATTTTTAAACCAATAATATAAGGTAAATGTTAATGCTACGATAATCACATAAGATAGATGAACTTTATAAAATAAAATGTAGGTTAACCAATAACTAGTAATTGAATTTTATTTACATACAAGAAAAAACAAGTGAAAACAAGTGTTGAAAGGGCATTATATAGTGTTGTAGTCCTTGCTATTTAATTGAAAATTATGAGTTTAGAAAAAAATGTAAATTGATATTTGAAATTGGAAAATAAATTGTTTACTTTAGGTGGGTAGTAATCACTAATAAGTCTACACATCATCATTTTTACTTCTTGCTAGAGTCTTACTTAAGCATAGACTAATAAAATAAATAAAATTTGGTTTCAATGTAAATTAATCATCGTTATATATAAAAATAAATGAAAATAAATGAAAATGATAAATTCTTCACTTCAATAATATATGAAAATAGTACTGACAATCAAAATTTTTAAATTCAATTATATTTATTGTGAAAGTTCTTGTATAAATATATTAAAGTTAAAAAAAAAAAATGAAATATAATTTATTTAAAATTTAAATATTTTTATTAATTTTATTTTTTCTCGGCAAAGACTAAAATCTATTAACTGAAAAGTAAAATAATTTTACAAGGAGTTGAGGCCTCAGATAATAGTACCCGAGAGCACTCAACACAGCAAAACTGCCCCAGTATAGAAGGAACCTGGGGAGACCAGTTAAAAAAAGCTAGAAGACAAATATAGAACCCAGAGATAGACCAGTAGAACATAGGAAGAAACATGAAAGCAAGAGAGCCAATGTCCTTGGCAAACCAGATGGTAATTAAACTGCCACTGCCCTGGAGGGAAACAAAATCAACCGGTTGAAGATGCAGAACCATGACTGTAAACAGAATGGCCTGGAAGTAGTCATCTGAGCGATAGCAAAACCAAAAAGAGAGAAAAAACAGACCCAGGTGGCCTTCAACTTCCACATCCTCACCAGGAGTCTTCTCCGCTACCTGACACGCGCTGCCAATCCACAAATCTTCATTGCCATCCTTCTCGCCCACTGGGTTAGCCCAGGTATGATTAGTGGCTCCAAAAATCCCTTCCCCAACCGCTGGGATATTGTCTTCAAGAGGCGGAATGACTCTGGGAACTTCATCCTGGCCAAGCTTATCACTCATACAATTCTCCTGGCTTCCCCCATCCGTTAATTGCTCATTGCTTTGAGAAGGCTTAGGAGCCATGCACAATAGAGGATAGAGCTGATTTTCTTCTTCCGAGAGGATAATAGTGATATGAGCAGTGATCAAAGGCCTGTTAAGATTGCTTTGGAATTTGAAATGAGTGGTTTGGAAAGCACTATTCGGAGTTGGCTTGCGGACAGGGCTCGGAGGAGGCACATTCACATGAGAGGAGGGGAGATTGACAGGAGATTGTTCAGGGTCCACAGAACGGCTAGCCAACGAACGATTGCCGCTACCACGTCGCCCCCTGGAACGATTCCTCCCACTCTAGCGAACCATGATGAGGAGCGAAGGGGAAGGGACTGAGTAACCAGAAACAACGACAGGAGGACAAAAGGACTGAGCCAGAGACCGATACAAGCGTACAGAGTATGCCTGAGATGGAGATGAGAATCACCCAATTCTAAATTCTAGAGCTTTAGAAAGCTTACCCTTTAAAGCAGCGTTGATCCTGTCATGGGGATCCTTAGCATAGTAGTACCACCTCCAGGATAACAGAGAGCCGCCACGGAGCTTGCCTCTGTTAGCGGAGACCTGCTTGCCACCAAAAACCGCATCAAACCAAGGCCTGAAGCAAGAGGACTGAACGCGAATTGTGAAGGGAATAAACATGATCGCCATGATTATAACTACCACAACTTTGCTTTGAATAGAGCACACCATTAATGTTGAAATCCTACCATATCCATCCTTATTAAGACTATCCTTCTTGCGCGAGGTGAGATCCTGGGAAGCCACGCTACCCTGCAGCTGGCAATACCTGCTCTTACGATCTGTCATGAATAACATTTAATTCATTTGTGTCACCCGCATCCGGGGAATATTTTTTATTAATTTAAATATAAGGAAAATTATTATTTTTAATCAATATTTCTCATTGTAATTTATGTTTCTCATTGCAATTAATGTGAGATAAATGTACAATGATTTAGAAAAAAAATTACAATATAATGAGATGTACGATGAAATTAAATTTGTATTGATGAAATAAAATTGGGGGACTAAACATATCTGTATTGAATAAATAAAAATGGGAGACTAAACATATAAATATGTACAATGTTTTTTTTATTATAAATTGGAAGACCCAAAAATAACTCTCTACCACAAAGGTAGTCCAAAGATTTGGAGGACATAATGTTAGGTCCCTATAATACCAGTGTATCCCCTTATTGTTATTGTTAGTGTAGCCCCCTTATTGTTATTGTTTTCGCATTTAGTTGCCATATTGTTATTATTGTGCCATATAGAAGCCCACTATTGTTATTGTTGTGCCCTTACATTATTATTGTTATGTAGGCTCTAATTATATTGTGATCCCTTAGACTCCTATATACGAAAAGGAGGTCTTGTCATTTGTATCATCCAAGAATTGTTCATTTGTGCAATGTAAAGGAGGTTGCCCCATCGAAGAGGATAATTTTTAAGTCGTTGATCTATCTTTTCTTCTATTATGTGAGTTGGTTGCATAACGTGTGGTATCATAGCTTTGGATTCTAGGTTTTCGCTTATTCAGACATGCCATATTGGAATTTTCGTTGTAACGTTTTTTCTACGAAGCTTCAGAAGTTGAAATTGCAACCATGTGGAACCAAAATATTGGTTCACCTCATGTACAAATTTCAGATCTTGTCTCACTATATTGTCGGAGATATGATCCGATGAAGTTAGGGTTTTTGCAGGCTCCAAAATTCCACCTCAAACATGTGACCTAGGGAAAATTGTCATAACTTTCTCACGAACATCAGATTTGAATTTTGTAAAAATTGACTAAAAGAGGACAAACTATAGTTTGTTGGGTATCATTTTCAGGGCCTAAGGTCGAAACAATGACATGTGGTACCCTGTACAAGTTTGCTCTACTGAACTAATCTATGATCATGCCATTGTGGGAGATTGGGCATAAATATTCCTTGAAGAATCTAATATTGGTCTAACTTGTTGTGTTGGAAACAAGACTCAGAGGGATACTACAAAACGAAAATTCAGACATTGGATATTTGAAATTACAAAGATAAAACAATTTCAATATCGAGTTCCTAAAAAGCAAGAAAAAGTTGTGTATTTTTTTAAATTTTGCATAACTTGTGTTTGAAAAATTAGTTTGAAGTGATTCAAAGGGCATAGTGAAGCATATATATATCATTGCTTGATTTCAAAATGCATCAAAACAAAAAAAATGAACAGACCTAGTAAGCAACCAAAAATCTCTTCTATGGCACATGAAGAAGAGGAACGCATGCAACATGATATTTCAAAATTGCGAGATCAAGTGCAACAAATTTCACTCTCACAAAGAGTAACCAAAAATGAATTGGAAGCTAAGATGGATGGTTTGAAATCTGACACGGAAACAATGATGAATGTCAAGATGGAAGGTTTGAGGATAGTTTAAAAACAAAATTGAAAAGGGACTTGGAAGGTTTTAAGGAAGTTTGACAAAATTGCTACAAGAAATGCTTCCTAGTGGTGAAAAGGTATTCCATGAAAATCATGATGAGGATAAACTGAATACAAATTATGATTTTAGAGACTCACATAGTGGGTTGAAGACTAGCCACATTCCAAAGATCGATATGAGGAATTTTGATGGCAAGGATCCGGTGACATGGATACTACAAATGGATCAATTATTTGATCTACATGATGTGTCAAACACACAAAATGTATCCATTACATATTTATATTTAGAAAAAAATTAGTTTGTATGGTATCTATGACTTTTTTTTCTCATAAAACACTTGTCACCTGGTCAACTTTTATAGAGGAAATGAAGTACGTTATGAGGATACAAAGAACAACAACTTATTTAGCCAATTGATAAATCTCAAATAAAAGGGTTCAATGATGGAGCACATTGAGGACTTCCAAAAATTGAATATAAGAGTAAATGATATTCCAGAGGAGCATAGGATTGATGTCTTCATATAGACTTTAAATGGTAACATCCAACATGAGGTTTGCCTTTGGGAACCCGATTCATTAGAGAAGGCATTTAGGGTGGAAAGAAAAGTTGAAAGCAAGATTATGGAAACAAGGAAGTCTACCACTCACAAATACAAATATGTAAGTGTTGCTTCTCCTAGCCTTCCACAACCTACAAGGTTTACACCACAACAATTGGAAGAAAAAAGAGCAAAAGGGTTTTGTTACAGTTGTGATAGAAAATACACTAAAGTTCATAAGTGTGTTTAGAAGAAATTATTTTACATAGATTGTGAAGAGGAGGAAGAAAAGGAACAAGAAACGTCAAAAGAAGAGGATATACACTAGGAACCAACCCCAAAGAAAGAAGAAATGAATTTGACTGTATCTTGTAATGCATTGGCAGGAATTACCACTCCTCAAACTCTCAAGATAAAAGGACATATCAAGAATAAAAATATAATAGTGTTGATTGATTCAGGTAGCACCCATAATTTTATTCATTGTAAGATAGCCAAGGAATTGAATTGTTTCCTATATCCACTATTAGAGTGTCAAGTGATGGTTGCAAATGGAGGAACTATAAATTTCTCTGGAAAGTGCCATAATATTAAGCTAATATTCCAATTCTTTCCATTATAATGGGTGGTGTTGATGTTCTACTAGGAGTCCAATGGTTACAATCTCTCGGTACGATAACTTTTAATTTTTATGAACTTTTCTTGAAATCTTTTTGGGAAGGAAAGGAAGTTGAATTAAGGGGTATCACAGGGAAACTAGGAATTATAATAATCTATAATAGCATGACAAAGCTTCTAAAGAAAAAAAAAACAAGGTGTAATTGCACAATTATGCTCACTAGAGGTTCAAACATCAAAATCATTTATTTCTCCAGAGCTCCAAAAAGTCTTGGAAAATCATCCTAGGGTTTTTAAGACTCCCAAAGGCCTCCCACTTATTCATGATCATGCTATTCATTTGATTCCAGGAAGTGTTCCTCCAAAAATCAGGCCTTACAGATATCCCTATGCACAAAAGAGTGAAATTGAACGTATGGTTGCAGAAATTCAAGAGGCTGATATAACTCAATCTAGTCAAAGTTCTTTCTCTGCTCCAGTAATATTTGTGCACAAGAATGATGGATCATGGCACATGTGTCTAGATTATAGGGAAATCAATAACCTCACTATTAAAGATAAATTTCCCATTCTTGTCGTTGATGAATTGTTGGATGAATTACATGGAGAAATTTACTTCACCAAGTTGGATCTTTGCTCGGGATATCATCAAATTAGAATAAAGACTGAAGACATTCCAAAAACAACATTTAGAACTCAAGAGGGTCATTATGAATTTTTGGTCATGCCTTTTGGCCTTACCAATGCACCTTCCACATTTCAAGGTTTGATGAATTCCATTTTCAAACCCTTCCATAGAAAATTTGTGTTAGTATTTTTTGATGATATACTAATCTACAACAAGTCTTGGAAGGATCATATTCAACATGTTGACAGGGTGCTCAAAATATTGGAGGAGAAACAATTATAAGCAAAAACCTCCAAATGTTTCTTTGGAGTACATGAGGTGGAATATATGAGTCATATTGTATCTCATGAGGGTGTTAAGGTAGACCCTAACAAAATTAAATTCATTAAGGAATGGAAAATCACTACAACCATAAAGCATCTTTGAGGATTTATCAAGTTGACAGGGTAGTATCGCAATTTTGTTAAGAATTGTGGGAGAATAACAATACCTCTAACAACATCACTGAAGAAATTTTATTGGACTCCAGAAGCAACTAAGGTCTTTGAACATCTTAAAGGAGCAATGTGCTAAGCACCAGTCTTAGCTATGCCAGACTTCACAAAAACATTTATTTTGGAATGTGATTCCTTAGGAAATGGAATTGGTGTTGTTTTAATGCAAGAATGAAGACCCATTGCTTTTGAAATCTGTCCAATCAAAGGAAAGTATTTACAAAAACCTATTTATGAGAAGGAAATGTTGCCAATACTACATACACTAAAGCAATGGAGACCTTACCTAATGGGAAGACACTTCAAGGTAAAAATAGATCATGATAGTCTTAAATACTTTTTGGAACAAATATTATCTTCAAAAGAGTAGCAAAAATGGGCCACACAGATGTTGGGTTATGACTTTGAAATCATCTACAAAAAAGGGAAGCAAAATGTTTTTGCAGATGAACTCTCAATAAAGAATGAGGATGTGGAAGCATTGATTTGTGCCATTTCTATTATCCAACTAGATTGGATAACTGAAGCAAGGGATGAATGGAATAAGGACGAAGAAGTGTGAACACTCATTGAAACGTTGCAGCAAGATCCCATTACAGATGATACATTTAGTTGGAAAATGATTCATTGTGCTACAAATATCACTTATATCTTTGTAAGAATTCCCAACTCAAACAAAAGATTCTTTTGGAATTTCACATCTCTCCATTAGGAGGGCATTCAATATTTTTAAAAACTTACCATAGGGTCAAGAACAAATTTATTTTGGGATGGCCTTAAATCTAATATTCAAAAGTTTGTGGCAGAATGTTTGGTTTGCAAACAAAGTAAAGTTGATACAATTAAGACCCTAGGTTTGTTACAACCTTTAGCCATTCCAAGTCAACGTTGGGAGGAGGTCTCAATGGATTTTATCACAGGTTTACCCAAGTCTAAAGAAACAGTGTCATAATGGTAGTAGTTGATATACTTACCAAGTATGACACTTTTGTGCATTATTTCATCCATTTAAAGCCAATACAATTTCTATTGAATTTATGGAAACAATTTAAAAGCTACATGGAAACCCAAGATTATTGTAAGCAACAAATATCCCATTTTCACTCTATTTTTTTTTACGAAATTATTTTCTTGTCTGGGAACTCAATTAGCTCATAGCTCATCTTTTTTTTTATATAAAGTTCGTCTTGATATTACTGCATAATGATAGGATAAATTATTTGGGATGATACGACTGCCCTGCTCATAGGGAAACTCGACCAGGCATACATCCAAA
>APFE031498778.1:0-19130 GCA_000404065.3 Pinus taeda
TCATCAAAAACATGTAAATTAGTGATGTTATCAGGGATATATGGCTTATACAAAATTTCAGCAGAAAATATATCCCTAAGCAGTGTCATCCTAGAAACTGCATTTACCAAGGCATTTGCAGTTGCATTATGCATTCTTGGTACATAAATAATATTGGAGGCTTGGAAGTTAGAGATAAGTTGGTATACCTCTTGTTGGTAACTCCTAAGATGGGGTGGAACACAGTTTATGGTGTTACGTACCTGACGTACCATGATCTCTGAATCACCTACCACTTTAAGCACAACAATGTTGAGGATGATGGCTTTCTGTAAGCCCAAAATGAGTGCTTCATATCGGTGGTGTTGTTCATGCACATGAATTCCTAGCGGCTTGAGACTAAGTGTTTCCTTTACAACGGGTTCATTAAAACACAACCAGCTCCAAAGCCCTCCTATGTCTTGGATCTGTCAAAGTATAGGGCCCACATATTACATGTACAAGGACCACTTTTCGTGCTAGTACTACTATCAATACTGGTATTACTATTACAATCTATGGTACAAGTTTCATTTTTTCTAGTTGGGCAAGGGAGGAGACCCAACTGTGTGTCTGGTGGGGTTGGGGCTAGTTGTTGTGAGATAACACCCCAGATGTGTTTCCATAAAGAAATTGTCGAACATAAGTTCTACGAAATCCAACGGTTCATTCTGACCATCCAAGGGAGTAACGTTATGTTTCATGCGTCTTTCTGACAACACCCGAATCTAGTTGTTTCTTCCCTTGTGCAGAATCCATAAGTGTGACCAGTCTGTAGCAAAGTATCCTTGTCCCTTGCTGGACCAGTCTCTGCTGAGAAATAAGCCATATGCTTTCGGGATGTGCAGAATCACAATGTTAATGCACTAATGAACTCGTCCATCGGACGATAACTGGGTGATCACATCCCGAATTTCACCAATGGACGACAAGCACATTATGTCAAGTTGGATGATCTGCGTAGTTGTGTTACTCCATTGAGCATTGATCCGCTTAGAAGTAGAGAGTGGCATGACATTGAATGGCGCAGAAGAATCAACCAAACAGTTGTGGACATTGAAGTTAAATATTTCGACAGTGTGTAGAGCGAGTTTTCTTCCTCCATGTGAAGCATGTTGAACACGAATGTGAGTGAGTCAAGAGACTTGCCTGGTCCATTGCTGGAAGAGGCAACACTATTTGTGGAGGTTTTCCCCAATGCACGCAAAACAATATCCCGCTAACCTGTGATCTTGGTTAACTCATAAAGGGAGATGTTCGCCTGAGTATTTTTCATGTCTTCAACAATGTTGTAATCCAGACTGGGAAGACTCACCGAGCCGTCTGGGGGTAGACTCCCATTCGTGTTGTCCAGTGGGATGCTTCTGTCATTGTTTCTCATGGACGCATTTTTAGTTGTAGCTGTCTTCTTGGACTTGCCTTGTGTTTTCTGTGTGAAGCTGGTAGGCGGATCAATTGTTCTGAGTAGATGTTGTCTTGATTTTTCTCTCGGTACCTCAAAAATAGTTTGGGACCCTTGAATCCTCAAACTGTATCGACTATTTTACTTTGGGTTCGGATGGTCGCTTGAAGGCTCCTTCTTGATGGTTGTCTTTTGGGTAGCATTAACACATTGATAAATTTTGATTACATGCCCAATAATTGGAGCTTCATCAGATGCAACATCTTCTTCTTCGTCTTCATCCTCAGGCCAAGCCTACTCACTGGCTGTGAATTGATTAGTCAATTGTGTAGCCAGAGCACTCATTCATTGGTTCAATCTTTAGAAAGACTTCTCTGAATGTCGTTCGCCATGCAACTTACAATAATTATTTGTTGCAATTACATCCACGGTGAGCATAAGGTTCAAGCTCTATGCAGTTTTGGCTAGGTGACTATTGTTGCTACCCAAAGTTGAGTTCTTCTTCTATGAAAATCTGGGAGGCCTATTGTTCACGGTTGTCTTGCTCATCTGCAACTTGAGTTCAGAAACTTCGGTTGTCAAGGAATTGAGGAGATGAGTAAGGCTTTCAATTTCACTTGATTCCTTTTCCTTTTCCTTACCCACAATAGTCTGAGACCTCCTTCTGTGTCTTTGGAGTCCTTAGTTGATTCGTCATCTACAATGACTCCAATAGCGTGTAGGTCTTTCTCCACAACAATTTCCTCTTGGAAATTTTCCAGAAGTGTTGGTTTCACAACTCACTTCACAAACTACACAATGCTAGTCGGAAATGCAGATGTGTAGTAGTCAATTGTGATGGAGTCATGAGGTTTGGTGTCTGCAGTGAACTTGCTCAAGATATGGCTAAAATATTTCACTTTTTCTTTCTGCTGCATCTTGAGACTACCAAAATTTTTTTAGCAACATGATGGGGTTCTTTTGTCAGAAAACTTCTTAAGGAAAATTCTCTTGAACACCCCCAGTTCTGAATGGAGTTGACAAGAAGGTTGTGGCACCATACAGCTTCTTTTCCATCTAACGTACATGGAAATAGTCTACATGCAACATCATCATAACGTACCTCGAGTGTCTGCAGATATAGGTAGAATATGTCTAGATAATCTTATGCCTTCACTACTCTATCAGGGTCATACTTTGTTAACAATTTCTCTGCGTGTCTTGGCATCTTGTGTAAGACACCCGGGAGTGCCAATAGGCCCGGTGTCGTTCATTCCATATTTTGGTTAGCCATGTTGTCCTCTTCTTCTAAATTTGACTGTTCAACCTCTAAATCTATTGGTTCATCTCCACCTCCACCTACTCGCTACCTCCGTCGGAACCTAAGACCAAGAGTAAAAGGTTACCTTCTTCTCCTTCTTGGAAAATGAAAGGCTCCTCTTCATTTTCAACAACTTCTATCTCCTCAAGAGTGGTGAGGATTTCTTATTCCATGGATGAGACTACCACTCCTGTGGAAGTATCCTTTTGCTTCCTCTGTGAATAGGGAAGAGTGTGGACTCCTGGCATTAGTCCAACAACTTTAGAAAACTAACAGGTGATGGAACATACAACATGGATGTGATGATATGAAACTTATTGTTCGGTTTTGGGAGGTGATAAATAACCAACTTCAGAGTTGTGTGTAGGGGAGAGGGAGTTCGTATTACTGCATTGACCAGATGATAGATAAGTGGGACTGGTAGGAAACTCAGCCATAAAATGCTAGCGGCCCTCCCTCTAGCACCAAAATGTTGACAGTGTTGGACCTGCCAAGATACAGGGGATCTCCCTGGTATGAAGTCCCAACTAGACCTCACACTGTTTGACATAGGATTCCCATACGGTACGATGGCTTGGTTTCCATTATCTTATAGATTTTCCTTAGCTCTTGCTCTTTAGCACATGAGAGTGTTATGATTTTATATTCAAAAAGTGAGGTGAGTATGCCTGGTGAGTGCATAATGTAACTCGTGTCCTAGTTTTCTTACTATAAAGGAGAGGGTAAAAGTGACCCTCTAGATGAGAGGTAGTAGTACCACCTAGGGAGAGACACACGCAAAACAGCAAGGGTCTGAACAACATCTAGTGGAGTAGTCCATAATGGATGCGACTGTCATTAAAACCAAATTACATGGGAAACACGTACACTATGCAACAATAGTCCACACGGAGGTGATGAACACTATAACCAAGAAAACGAGAATGGTTTGTCTAATGTGCTACGGAGTAGTCCACACGGATGAGACAACAGTGATAAACGATACAACACATCTTCAATAATGTAAGTACTAAAATAACCAATGTAGTTCAAATATATTAATACAAGTTAAGCAAACATGCATTACAAATGTTTAAAGAGTAGTCTTACAAACATCTACGAAAACATGTGTGAAAAAATGTTGGCATGAAACATGCTTCTGAATTAAAAAAAAAGTCCCAAGACACATTTGTACACCATACATCACTAGTCCCAGTAGTGGGAAATTGGAACCACTACTCACACCTCAAAGAATAGACTATAGAATCTCAAGGCTATGTGGGAGAAGCCAAGGTGAAAAGTCCTTTCTCATACAATGGGAGGGGTATATATAGCCAAGGATGATGCTTGACCCTTATGACCCTTGGACTACCCTTGTGACTTTTCAACTTCCCATGAATTTTCAACTGGCATGACTCTTCGACTTCTATGTGCATCCATTGGAATTCAATTTACATTACATTCAGTTACAACATATATGGCCAAGACATCTCATGACATAACTCGACATGACACTGCTAACACGTACTGGCTAACTATGGTGTCCATGTCAAGTTGTTGCGCTGCTGAGTGACAGATCAACTCTTAGTGTGCTTTTTATTCTCCTCTGCATGGCATAGTGTTGTGGGGTCTTTGATGGTTTTGGTCTTTCTTGATGGTTCAATGCATGTGTTCCTTTTGCTTGTTGCTTGACATGCTTGGTACATCCATCCAACTGTAAGCAAGTATTCTAGAATGTGCACTCCTTATTCATTTCATTCATTGTCTCGCCATGATCTACTAGTGTACCTATTCCTGTAATTCACTCATGACGGGATGACATCAGATCCAAAACCTCCTAGTCTAGCATGATGCATTGTTCTCGTGTTTCGGGTGACAGGGAGGGAGGACAACTCACTAAGAGAGCGCAAAGCGCAACTCGGGCTAGAATGAGGCATTACGGGAGGACAACTTGCACTGTCGGGAAAAATTGCGCAATGATCACTAGGAGGCAGTATCATGCAGTTAGAGTCACCAATGTCAGCTGCAAGGTGGGACCCTAAGGGAGGCATCTTCTGCGCAAATTTTAGAGGGAAGACAAAGCGGACAACAAAGGGACTGCTGGACAATTCTGCATAGTTTCCAAAGGGAGGACAAAGCAAGGCTGCAAAGGGACTTATGGTCATGACTACGCAATTTCCAGAGGGAAGACAGAGCAGTGATACACAGGGACCTATTGAACCTAACTATGCAATTTCTAGGAATAGTGCAGGACAGGATGCTAGGGAACTGCCAAACCTGTCTGCGAAATTTCTAGAGGCAGGGTAGAGTAAAGCATCAATGGTCATCTGGGTAGTTCTGCACAATTTTTAGGAAAAATGCAGAGCAAGTCAATACATGAGAAGTTGGGCATGTATGTGCAAATTTGGAGAACAGTGCAGACCTAGGTCTCAGAGCAGTGTAGGCTTTCGATGGAAAAGGAGGAGGGTTGATGACTGTGCTTGAGAAATGTGCAGTTTGATTGGACAGGGAGGCAGTTTTTGCACAATTTTGGGAGGCAAATAGGTTGCTCACCTCCTGGATTGTGCAGTGCATATGACCTGGAGGACAACCTCAGGCACAACGTAGTTCTGGGCAGCAGAGTAGGGTCACTGAGGGTTGAGACTGCGCAATATAGCTCAATTAGGGCCCGATGGAGAGGGTTGTCCGATCAGGCAGATTTTCAGGAAAATGGCTAAGTTTTGAAAGCAAGAAAACTTGCGCAAACTGATATCGTGAACATACACTTAGCATACTCGATGAAAAGACAAAATAGACCACTATGACAATGAGACAAAACATGCCCTTAGTGAGATTGTCTTGGAGTTGAGAGCGACAAGTGTGACACTTGTGATAGAACTTCAAACGTCTGTGACAACACTTGCGCGAAAATGCTTACAACTTTGTGTTTGAGTATGATGAATTTACACATAGTGAAGACAACCCAAACAGAAAAAGACATACCTTCAAACTCACCAGAATAAGATCACAAGCATGACAAAGCAATCAACATGCCGAAAGACGACTGCTAGTCAAACAAGCAAAAAGGTGAAAAGCCTTCACAATAGCTCATGGGTGAGCTCGAGTATTTGCAACCATTAAAGGAAAAACTAAGGAAGGCTCCAAAATTTGGATGCCAACCAAAATTTTGGAGGGTGTTGCAACCACTACAACAAGTTCTCACATTGTTACCTTGTTTAGGCCAAAATCATGGAAATATAGGCTAAATAAGATTAAAAGTGCACAAGATACAAGAATTAAGAATCCCAATGCAAGTCATTTTACTATTACTATTGTATTGAAGGCAACGATTGCCAGTTTTCCTTTGCTAAGCATATATGAATAAGAAATTTTAATGGATTCCTCTCATCTAAATTCTCACCAGGTCAAAATGGATGAGAGAATGCAAGGCAAGGAAATATGGAATCTTGTTTAGAATCCAAAAGTGATACGGAAGGCGAAGCATAAGTATTCTTGTTTCAACGCTCTAGGAAAAAGCATTGGACAACCTATAATATTGAATAATCCTAGGATGTCCATGACACCAAAGGCCCAATTTTAACACACAAAATGGTATGAAACAGAAAGTTCAATTTACGTTTTTGAGAAACTAATCACTTACATATATACTCTTGATGACAAGAGCATTTAACATACTCTTCATCTTATCTACTTAGTCACAAGGTTCATGTCAATGAGGATGACGACAAAGCTAATAAACCTGTGTAATGAAATAAGAAAAGAGGCATGTGGTTGTGATTGTAGCTTTGGAATAATTAAATAATGGTAGTGGTCGAAAAACATATCCAATACTCAAGGCTACCAGCCATAAAAGCTAACAAATTATGGAATGGGGTGACAACAACTCCAAAATTTGTTTCAAAGAAGATGTAAATATGTTTGACATAAAATAATTAATCTCATATTTATGTTTTCTTAGCTTTTATATATAATAAGTTAATGTTTTGGGAGAAATAAGAGAGAAAACCTCTATATAAGCGTATGTTTCAAAAGTAAGGGAATCAAGTTGGTCCCTTTAGGAGCTAGAAATATGGATTAGGGCATCTATCTCAATCTCAAAAGGTTGTTGCATATCAAGAAATGAGAGCACTAGGGATGAGCACAAGAGGTATTTCATATCATCGAAAGCTTTTTGTTGTGACTCACCCCAGAATAATTTTTTTCCACCACAATTTACTAAAGGGCTAATGTAATATAGGAGAATCCCAAGACAAACTTGCAATAGAAGTTGGTAGACCTAAGAAACTCTAAATATTAGTTAGTGTGGTCAGGGCTAGCTATTAATGAATGACTTGATCATGGATGGATCCACATGCACACCATGTTCATCACCAATGTAGCCTAGATATTTAACCTTGTTCATGCAAAAGGAACATCTTTCCAAGTTTTCATATATCTTATGCTACTGCAAAGTGTGAAGGGCCTATTGACTATGTTGCAAATGTTTTTCCCAACTCTTATTGAATATGGGGATATCATCCAGATATACCACTAAAAAAGAATTGGTGAAAGGCCACACAATATCGTTCATCAACCTCATGAAAGTTGTACGGGAATTTATCAAAACAAAGGGCATGACTAGCCATTCAAAATGACCTTCTTTGAACTTGAAAGTAGTCTTCCATACACCAGTTTGTTCTATTGGGACCTTGTGGTATCAAAACTTCATATCAATCCTACTAAAGTACTCCTTTATTTGGTCAAGAAGGTTTTCAAAACGAGGAATTGGGTATTGGTTCTTGACAAAATATTGGCCCATTAGGGAGAGGTACGTTAGGGGAAATCGATTGAATGCTTAACCTGATAGATGAGAGGTACCCCAATGGGTGAGGAGGAGATGTCTTTGTGTTATTCCACAACCTTGTTCACTTTATTTTGTTAATTTAGAGGCCCTGTATGGAGGGCATGGACGTGGCTATGAATTTCTCCTCATTTTGAGAGCAAATTAGAAAGAAGGCACATTTGTTGGTCTTGGAGATGAATTTCCTACATTTATTAGTGGATACCAAAGAAATGGAAATAGTTGGAGCTACCTCTACTAGCATGTATAAAACAAAGTTACCAACTTAACAAGAGCTGTAACCTCAAAATGAGAACTCTAGCCCCAAAAAACCCTCTTTTTGCACAAAAAACATGAAAAACACCCTGAAAACGAAAAGTTTTGATGTTGCATCAACATTTTTTGGGGTTAAAATTCCATATTTTTTTATCAACGATATTAAAAACCAATTTTTTGGTGCAACAAACATGAAAAAAGACCCCGAAAATGAAAATGTGTTGATGTTGCATCAACATTTATTAATTTATTATCTAGTCAAAATTCCATATTTTTTTAACAATGACATTAAAAACAAATTGTTTTTTAACAATAAAAGTGAAAAACACCCCAAATTGAAAAGTGTTGATACTTATAAAACATTTTCTTATTAAAATGTCAACATTTTTTAGAAATGACACTAAAAATAAAATATCATGACTATGAAAAACCATAAAATTCTAATATTTTTTATGATAGCATTAGAGATAAAATATCACGGCTCTAAAAAAGCTAAAAATTCCAACAATTTTCAACCATGAAGTTAAAGATAAATATCGCGACTTTGAAAAACCTTAAAATATTGACATTTTTCAACCATGACATTAAATATAAAATCTCATCTCTCCGAAAAAAACCTTAAAATTGTTAAATTTTCATCCACATAATTAAAACCAAATAGCATGACTAAATAAAAACCTTAAAATGAATATATAAATCAAAGAGTTATTATACCAAGAGATTTTTGTTTTCTTAAATGCTAAAAGTATAGCTCTTTAAAAGAATTAGTCTAAGACAACTTGACACATTGTAATAAAAATTTAAAAATCAACCATTAGGTTGACATGTGATGGGGGCAGACTTGAACCATTGCAATGAAAACTTAAAAATCAACCTTGAAATTAACAAACAGTGGGGGTGGACTTGATCCATTGTAACGAAAAATTAAAAATCAGCTATCAAATTGATCTTTAGTGGGGTGAGGTTAGTAGTCGAGCATCGACACAGTCCCTGCAACAAAAAAAAAAGAAGATAAATAAATAAGAATGAAAAAGCCAAGCAAAATAAATAAATAAATAAATAAAATGAAATTAAAACAAAAACAAAAAATAAAATAAAAAAATTCAAAAAAAATAAATAAATAAGAGTTTAAAAGAATTAAAATTACCAAAAAATCCAAAAGAAAATAAAACATACAAAAATTATTAAAAAACAAAAAGAATAAACCAAAAAAATAAAAAATAAAATAAGCATATTTTTTTTAAATAACAATAAATAATTCTTAAAAGAGAAAAACAAATGAAAAACAACAAATATCTCACTAAAAAGGATAATTGAAAAAATAAAAATAAAGACTTGACAATTTTTTTTAATAATTAAAATAATTAAATAATAAAAATAGATATTGATGATGGTGATTAATGTCCAATACTATCAATGTGGTCTATTAGACCTTAAGAAAGAAAAACATTAATTGGGACTCTTTAACATTTTATTTCTATGATAAAAAGGAAGGGAAAGAAGCATTCCCAAATCACTATAGTTCCATTGACTTAACAAGTCAAGAAGGTTGGTAGTGTGGCAAATATTTTGGAAATGAAAATGGATGTGAGTAAGAGTCGGGCAATCCAAGAGAACATGTTTTTCATATTCAACCGTCTTAGTATCACAAAGGTCACAAATTATTTCATCCCAAGGTGTTTTGGGAATGGGCCAATGTCTGGTTTCACTACGAAGCTCATGAGAATTAGTTCTTATCTTTGCAATGTCCATGTTCTTCTTAGCACTAGTCAAGACAAAAAAGATAATTCTGGTTAGCAATAGTGGGGTTGATCACCTCGTTATAATACCTTAGCTTCCTTTGCCCCTCTATCTCCTTATCATCTCACAACTTATCCTAAAATTTGGAAGTGATAGCACTTTTAATATTATCCTTCTTCTCAAAGATTATCTTCTCCTTTATCCCCCAATGGTCGAGCCAAGACAGGGAATTTTTGGGTCATCCTCGATCGAGTTGGAGGTGGGGGTTTTGGCCAGAGTTAGAAGCAATTTTTGGGAACCTCTTGGATTTCATGTTGTAGAGCTTCTTCTTATACATCAAAACCTAAACATAGCCATGCTTTCAATGGGGGGGGGGAAGACTACCTTCAATCAAGAGGATAAGATAGGGAACATTTCCTTTAATCTTGAGGTTCTAGGTTAGGATCATCTCGATCTTCCTCCACGATTATCTAGACATAATGCAACCTCAAACCTCACAACCATATAGAATAAGAGGGATGATGTGAGTCTCATAGAAGAACTTTTTCTTACTCCAAACTTAAAGACCAAATTTGCAATTGTTTTCAAGCTCATAATAAGCTTTCCAACCTCCAATAATCCTTTTCTCAATGTTATAATTCTAGTTGAGTTGATGATGAATGTCAATACCTAAATATCTATATGAAGAAACCTTCTCCAAGTAATTATTATCATAGATAAAATTATCATGGTTGATCTTTTTAGATTTAATTATCATGACTTTAGTCTTTGTTGGTATTAATAGTCATACCCATCTTGGGGTAGTAATCATGGAGGATTTTAAGCTACTTGTCGAGATCATCAAGGTTTATGGCGAGAAGAATGAGATCGTCAACGTAAAAGAGAATTATTTAAAAAAATATTATTTTTCATTTTTCCTGCCCCACCCCAGTGCTAAAAGGTTGTGGAGAGATGACTCATTTTTTATTTTGTTTTTTTTCTTTGAAGTTTTATATGAATAATAATTTTTGGAAACAAAACCTTGAAATACAATCATCCTTGGGCATAGAATTCATAAAATTTGTTATTTTTTCAACATTTTATGGTCAAAATTCTCCACAAAATCCTTTATTTGACATGTCATTTTTAGCGAAAAGTGCCTGAAATGTGTATTTTTTTAAAATTATATTATATGGGACATGTGCATTTATTTTTCAATTGTTTAAAAAATTTAAATTTTTAATGACAATTATTTTAGTTGTATTGAAGTATTAATTAAGAATACATAAATTCCCTGATGGGGGTGAACCCTGAGGATAACCAAAGGACGGGGGGATTTAACCCTCCCCACTCAGAAATTTAAATGCAAGCAGAGGGAAGTAGAGCGGCCTAGGGAATCAACCCACTGAAGCCTTCGGAAAGGCAATAGGGTATAATGGTTGGAATTTAGGCTAGAACAATAGAATTTGTAAGTCAAGCGATGAGTAGCGAGAGAACTAAAAATCAGACTAAATTCATGGAGAGTCTCCTTGGAAACACCATCTGGTTCTTTAGGGAGGAGGCTCTAAGTATAAGCAAATTCAGTTCGACGCCTTTCAAGGAAACCAGTCTGTACAACTTGGGACCCTGGTTTGGTAATCACCCTATGTCAAATTGAATTGGTCATTTGGCGTCCATGTTGTAGGTTTTAACCCATACAAAAATTACCTGCATACGAATTCTAATAACAGAAAATAAACAAAGGTGAGAGCATAACACATAAAACAAATAAACACACAGATTTTCCCCTAGATCCCAAAACCGGGCCTACCAGATTGATTTTTCATTATTTTCCTTTCAATGTTATAATACAATTATATACATGCCAAAGCATCCATAAACTCCAATCCATTAATCCTAGATTAGAACATAATCGTAGTTCCCTTGACTAGATCTACAAAATACCATGGACCAAAAACCATCGCACCCAAAACTATTTGCGAAAACCATGCACAAAACCATAGGTAGGTCTACCCACCTAATATAGGGGAGCTAGTCCTGGAAAGAATATAACACAACCCAACACATGCATCCTGTCTCTATGGCATAGTTGGTAATGGACGCTCCAAACAGAAGGTGGTAGATAGTTTGCCAAGTTATCGTTAAAGGTTTTGTGGGTGATAATGACCACCATCTCTTTATGTTTATTAATCCAAGTGGGCTTCTTTGGCCTGGTATTGATTCCTCTCCCACTTTGTTTGTCTTTAGAAGAGTGGGTCGCTTGGGCCAGTGCATGGTGGGCGTGGGCAAGCAAGATAGGGATGCAACGCTATTTTTTCAATTGTCATGGGTGGTAAAAGTCAATATCATCTCGAGGATTTACGGTGGTGGGTTCATGGTTGGCCCCTAGGTGTAATCTCTGCAAGGGCATGAGGCTGATTGTCAGTCACTGGAGGGATGATCCGACTCTGTGGGCATCCACAAAGGGAGGGAGGCAACCCCAAGAGGAACAATCGGGAGGAGGTGGGAGAACTCATGATGTCGAGGGGGGACTCTTTGGTGAATTTCAACCTTCTGGCTCCGTTCAACTCAATTGAGGCCTGAATCCACCTCCTTCAAAATTTTGTAGAACAACTCTATCAAGATTACCATCTAGACCATGCAGACCATGTTATCTTCTTCGAAGATATACTACACAATCAACGATGAATCATGGACAAACAAGCCTCTCTCAGACAAAACTAAAAAAATCTCTAGGCTCATATGGATGACTTCGAGACTCATATGGCACACATGGAATCCCACATCCATGACATGTTCTGTAGGCCAACGAATCAAGAAAACGAGGTAGCTCTTCCCATTGTAGAAAATTCATCAAAATGAAAGTAGGCTTTGTCAAGTTTTTTAGAAATTTTGGTGCTTGGTGGGCAGTGAACCACAAGAAATCCAATTTTTGAAAGTTTTTATCGCCTTTATTTTGTATGTATCTAGAGGCCAAAAAATGTGGTCAGAGTGAGACCATTTTTTCTCATTTGAATAAATTCTCACAATGTAATCCTACTTTGAATTAATAGAAAAATATTGACTTGCAAAAAAAATAACAATACATAAATATATAAAAAAATCCTAACTTCAAAACATTTTTTCTTTAACTTTGCGAAAAAAAATTGAATCATCAACTTGGGACCCCGGTTTGTTAATGACCCTGTGTCAAATTGAATTGGTTGTCTAGTGTCCATACATCTTATCTCTATGGCATAGTTGGTGGTGGACGCTCAAAAAAATGTGGAAGATGTTTTGCCAAGTTATCGTTGAAAGTTTTGTGGCTGATAAAGACCACCTCTCTCTTTATGTGTATTAATCCAAGTGGGCTTCTTTGGCTTGCTATTGATTCCTCTCCCTTCTTTTTCTGTCTTTGGAAGAGTGGGTCGCTTGGGCCGGTGCACAGTGGGCATGGGCAAGCACAATAGGGATGCAATTTTGTCTTTTCAATTGTCGTGGGTGGTAAAATTCGATATCATCTCGAGGATTTATGCTGGTGGGTTCATGGTTGGCCCCTAGGTGTAATCTCTACAAGGGAACGAGGCTGATTATCAGGCACTCGAAGGATGATCCAACTCTACAGACGTCCACGAAGGGAGGGAGGCAACCCCAGGAGGAACGATCGGGAGAAGGAGGGAGAACTAGTCATGTCGAGGGGGGATTCTCTGGGGAATGTCGACTTTTTGGCTCTGTCCAACTCAATTGAGGCCCAATTCCACCACCTTCAACATTCTATAGACCAACTCTATCAATCTCACCATCTAGACCATGCAGGCCATGTTATCTTCTTCACAGATATAGTACACAATCAATGATGCATCATGATGTTGGAAATAATACTGAGAGGGGGGGTGAATCAGTATTATCACATTAATAAAAATTTTCATTTTTCATACTCAGTTTCAAATACGCGACTTCGGTTAAGGATATCTGCGTATATACGCGACTGTGTTAAATGAAACCAGCGTACATGCAGTAATCTTATGATTCAGTTAACTTATCTTCAGTAAATGCATCAGAACATTATTAACCATATTAACAGTAATCAGGTGCATTAAAACAGGACAAATCATCACACATAAAGAGCACACATGAACACCATGATATAAGGTGGAAACCCAATGTGGGTGAAAACCACCTGCTGCAATTTGTTTCTATCTTCCTTTAATAAGAAACTTCTTTTACATTGTACTGGTGCAGTCCTTTACCAGTACGCAGGCTTCTACATGCAGAAGGCTACAAGCTTCTTAGCTCTTGTACTAGCCGTTCCATTTACTAGTACGTAGGCGCTGGCCTACTGAAGGCTCCAACCTTCACTCGTTTTCCAGCTGCTCCTGGAAGGGAGCTCCAACCCCCTGGCTCTTGTACTGGCCAATATGCTTACCAGTACGTAGGTGTTGGCCTACAATCATCCAGGGACCACGTTTCATACATTTTCATACTGGATCCATAAAACAATCATCATTGCAATACAACCTACATCATCAATCTCTGAATCACCCAATACTGAAACCCTGTCAACAACATTGTCACACACTACATAACTCTGCAAAAACAACCAGATCCAATAGCAACTTCAAACTTCATACTGTATACGCTACTTGGACAAACCCAACTTGCGTGTATACGTGCTTTTACCAAAGACAACCCGCATATAGATCTGCAAATTCTACCTCATAACTTTGCAGCTATTTCAGACATCAGAACATACCCAGATCATATCATTCATACAATAAACATGCGTCAATAGATCTAGTCTATCCATAATCAAACCATATAAAGATAATCATTCCAAGCCTTGAGATCCCGTTCCATCTTTCATTATCCTCCTCATGAGTGCAACCTTGGTTCAGATCAAGCAAGACATCACCAACCCATAACCTACATCTGGATCTCACACGTCATCAGATATTCATCACTTGCACACCCTTGCACTAATGATCTTCTCCTTATATAGGTTTAGGCTTCTCTCAATACCATGGTCCAAAACCATGTAGAATCAATACCATGAACCCAATACTTGGGGTCGTCACTTTGGACCAAATACTATGGACCAAATACCATGGACCAATACCACGGACCAATACCATGGTTTCTAACATGTATGCGCCTTTCCTTCTGAGAACCCGCGTGTATACGTGTACGTGCCTTCTGCTCCGCTATCCCGTGTATATACGCACTTTCGTCACGGTCAACCTGCGTATACCTCTCTCTTGACTTGCTGCATTCTGATCTGTCATCTGATTAAGTTTCCATCACCCGTATCAAACCTCTGAGTGAGTTGCCATCAAGGACAACACCTGAATCATAATGCCAACAATCTCCCCCTTTGGACTTGATGGCAACCACTATACCAAGTCACTCTCCCCCTTTGACATCAAGGGCAAAGGACGACCAAGGTATTTTCTTCCTTGATATATCTTCTATTGTCCATACTCCCCCTGAGTACATGCTGAAGTTTCTGATTAAGCTCCCCCTTTGTATATGCCAAGGAGTACCAATCTGTCCATGCTCCCCTTGACTATAGGCAAGATCTGCAAAAAGATGTTCTACAAGAAGAACATGACTCTATTATGAATGACCTTCCTATCACCAAAGACTCATACATACATCTATCTCTCAACCAAGTGAGAATATACAAATATTGACTCATCCATCCAACCCAATGAGGATATAACAAAAGTTTATACATGACTCATTACATCATCCATCCCATGCATATTGGGGTAACAAAAATACATCATATGACTCACAAAGACCAAGGACCTAAACAAGACCATGATAGTTCTCAACAGCTATCATATACCATATGATCTATAAGCATCTAGTATCCAAATCTGTAACCTGCAATCCATTCTTTTGGTCAAGCAAGATATGTTAATAAGCATCATCTCCAAGAACTTCTAACCATAATGCCAACAATGCATTATTTGAAGTATATGCTCCCCCTGAACCAGTGCCATGCCATCATCAAAACTGTGACTAAACCATATGAGACTTCTACACTGCTGCATCTTTTAGAACATCATATACGCGACTCTGCAGCATCTAACTCGCGTATATACGCAACTTGTCTTCATGAAACCCACGTATGAGATTTGGAACACTGATGTTCCACACTTCTAGCGACCTCTGAATCTGTCATGTCTGTGTACTCTGTTGTGCCACATCTTTCTGGCTGTACTTCCTTTTTCTTCCATATCTTCAACTGTGATGATGTTTTTTTCTTTTGGTTTGGTGTCCATAATCTTCTCTTGCATTCCTTTGCTATGTGTCCAAGTTTGTAACATGCATAACATCTTACATGTCTCATATTCCTTCTATAGCAATCAACAGCCTTGTGACCAAATATATTGCAAGAAAAGCAATATCCTTGAAAATACCTGGAACGAGAAGATCTTTCTGTGTGATGATCTTGAACCATTCTCCTTCTACATCTAGCTGCAACATGTCCAAGATTATGACATACATAACATTCACCATTATCCAATGGAGGAAATAATCGTCTATCACTTCCATAATTAGGAGCAAAAGTTTTCCTTTGAGGAATTTCTTTCCTTGGTTGCTGATGGGATTGACCTCTCATCCTCTTGTTGGGGATTTCAGATTTTTCATTAGAGTCCCTTGTCTTACTTTGTGAACAAGATTCACCTTCAATAGACTCATGAAAACCAAGACCAGTTTTGATAGCAGGAGACTGTTGACTACTTAGAATATCATCCAAAAACTTAGTACTATCTTGAAATTGCAATAGTTTATCCTTTTCTTCTAATTTACTTTTAAAGATATTTACCTCAACCTGATGTTGTTCTTCCTTTTCCAAACATTGCTTCCTCAAGGTTTCTTCAGACTTTCTTCCTTCTTCCACTTGTTGCCTTAGTTTGAGAATCTCATTTTCTTGCTCTTCATTCAGCACTTGCAGCATTTGACGAACTCTGAAGGCACATTCCAGCTGAACTTTTAAGCTGATAATTTATTCTTTGAGAGCACTCTCCCTTTTGATAGGTAGGTCTTGTTGATATATGACTTCATCTGATGCTTCATTTGCTTGTCCATCTTCAACCTGAGGTGATTCAGAATTTGAATACTTACTTTCATTCCCCGCCAGGCTGTCATTGTTCCTTTGAGCTGTCTTCTTCTTTTGACGTGCTTTCTTTTCCATTGTTCTACGGATCTCCTTCAAGCGATCAAGCTTCTACCAAAGGACCTTCTCTGATACCAATTGCTGGAAATAGTACTGAGAGGGGGGGTGAATCAGTATTATCACGTCAATAAAACTTTTTCATTTTTCATACTCAGATTCAAATACGCGACTTCGGTTAAGGATATCCGCGTATATACGCGACTGTGTTAAATGAAACCAGCGTACATGCAGTAATCTTATGATTCAGTTAACTTATCTTCAGTAAATGCATCAGAACATTATATAAACACCCCAGAGAGGAAAAGAAAAAGAAAAATAAGAAGAAGACAACTTGACAAATGGTTAAATAACCAACAATTTAAAAAAAAAAAAAAAAATTACTTAAGACATAAGAAAATTTAAAGTGTCACAAATAAGTCCTCCACAAAAAAAAGGTTAATGTTTTATGAATTCTTTTCAAAATCAACTTGAAAGTCACCAACATTTAAAAAAATATATCCATACTTAATACATAAGAAAATTTAAATTGTAAAAAATAAGCCCCCCAAAAAATAGGTTGATGTTGTGTCAACACTTTTCAAAATTGGCATGAAAATCATTAACATATAAAAAAGAATGTCCATACCTTATACATAAGAAAATTTCAAGTGTCAAAAATATACTCCCCAAAAAAGGTTGATTTGGCATCAACACTTTTCAAAATTGGCATGAAAATCATGATTTTTTGCGACCTCTAAAACAATGAGAACTCAATACAATTCTCATTAAGTTGGTAACTTTGTTAAAGTTTTTTCCCAAAATAATACTAACATTGTGAGGTCTAGAATCATATACATCATGATGCTTCCACAATTATGGTTGGCCTAAAAGAACATCACAAACTTCAAGGGGGGAAATAGCACACAATACCTCATCCTTGAAGGGCTTGATGTCGTCAAGTAGGCAACACTACTAGTTGACACACAAATCTCTCCCTTGGTGAAGCCACTCGATGGTGTATGGATACAAGTGTGGTGTTGTTGGCAGATCTAATCACTTAATGACCTATGTTGAGATGAGGTTCTTTTTACTTCCACTATCAATAATGAAATGCAATAAAGCACCCTTCACCCACATCTGCGAGTGAAAACAATGTTCATATTCCTATGGTTCTTTGGGTTCACTTTATTGAACCTTGGTGGTAGCAACTATGCTGCTAGGTTTTGCATCAATGATCCACTTCCCCTTGTCTATATCTGATTTAGAGTTAGAACCTACATTTGACTTAAGACTTTCAGCTTGGCCACCAATTTCTTCTTTGAGCAACATTGATTGATGTTTTTCCAAGGCTTCTTACATAGCTCGCACCATTTCCCTATGTCTTTCTTCATCTTCCCATTACCCTTCTTTGTTTGTGGCTTAGACAAGTTGTCATGGGGTGTTCCGTCCTAGTTCTGTCCTTTGTTCTATGAGTTGAGGTTTCCTTTTCCTTGCTCTTGCTATGAGTAATTCACAAATCTAAACTATTGCTTCTTCTATTTAAATATATTCTTGATTTTGAAATCGTATATGTACGTTATGTCTAGGCAATGGATACATAGGAACCTAATTTTCATTCAGATGTATCAATGCATACCACTGTAGTACTTGAGCACCATATGTTAATCAGAGTATTTGATACCTAGGTTGGTGTGTAAAATATTGAAGATATTTGTGAACTCTAGCAATATTTGCTCCCTCTCCTACTACAGTGTGGTCCATCTCATGTACTCGTCATTGTAGCTTCCAACGAGGTAATGTTGTTCCTTAATAAAATCCATAAAATAGCCCCAAATGGGCACAACTACAAACATTGCAGACTCCTTTGTGGTTTTTTATTCACAGTAAGTCGCCCACTAATCCTTTACATTTGGGACATCCTTAAAGAATGCAAAGGTATTATTTTCTCTATCAAAATAATTTTGGATGGAAAAACACCCTTCTAGCATATTTAACCATTTGTCTAAAGCATCTGCATCTATATAGCCTTCAAATACCAAAGAATATCAGAAACTCACTGTGTACCTTTTGAAGGGGTTGACGCCTCCAAGGGGACGCTTGAGGAAGATGCTTTACTTGTTTGGAAAGTGTCCAAAGTTATGGAAAAAAATTATCCATCATTTCGTTTCCTTTGTCATGCGAGGGCGTTTCTCAAAGCAACAATTTAATAAGATTTATTGATTTCTCATCATTCTTTTCTTCCGTCATTGGAGGTCGTTGGGGTCGGTGAGGATTATCTTGCAAAGGATTAAGTATTCCAAGTCCCAACACCTTATATCTTGGCCTCATTGGGTACATGCACAAAGAAACAAATAAAAAACAAACTGCTCTAATACCACTCATCTAGATTTCTTAAGGGAATGAAATGAAACACAAATTTATAACAAAAACAAAAATATATGGTAAAACTTGAGTTATATTAATAAATGGAATG
>APFE031498779.1:7833-35436 GCA_000404065.3 Pinus taeda
AAAACTAGGGAAGGAGCACTGGACAGTAGTGAAGCGGGTTTTCAGGTATTTGCGTGGCACTAGTGATTATGGCTTGTGCTATCAAGGAAGACCAGGATTGGACAGAGTGTTGGATATTCGTGGCTTTGTTGATGCATACTGGGCGGAGATCTGGATCAGAGAAGATCTACAAGTGGGTATGTGTTTAACCTATTTGGAGGTGCAGTCAGTTGAATGAGTAAGAAATAATCTATAGTGGCACTATCAACTATAGAGGCAGAATACATGGCAGCCACTCATGCAAGCAAGGAAGCAGTTTGGTTGTAGAGATTGTGTTCAAATATGGGGTTAATACAGGGAGCTATAAGGATAGACTGTGACAGCCAAAGTGAAATTTTCTTGGCAAAGAACCCTACATATCATTCAAAGACAAAGCACATTGATGTTCAATATCAGTTTGTGAGGGATATCATAAAAGACAAAAAGGTGTTTCTGGTAAAGGTGGACACTTTGAAGAATACTGCAGATGCATTGACAAAATCTGTGAGCTCTTAGAAGTTATCTTGGTGTAGAGAAACAATGGACATTGCAGGGTTGGATAAATGACTAAGCTCTCTTGTGGCCCGTTGTGGAAAGAAAACAAGTGGGAGAATGTTGGGTTGTGTTATATTCTTTCCACGACTAGCCCACGTAGTTAACCGGGGGGTTAGAAGGGGGGTGGAGCCCCCTCTTCATTGCGCCGATTGCGTAGCAGGGGGTTTGAGGGGTGCAGGTAACCCCACTCTATGGGGTCCAGGGCAGCGCCACAGAAAATTTTGGTTTTGGAACCTATGTTAGGTTGGGCGGAGCCACGTATGGTTTTGTGTATGATTTTCGCACATGTTTTTGGACGCAATGGTTTTCGGTCCATGGTTTTGGACGCGATGGTTTTTGGTCCATGGTATTAGATGCTTCGGGATGTATAAATATGTATTATAACATTGAAAGGAAAATAATGAAAAAAAAAGCTGGTAATCCATGTTTTGGGATCCAGTGGAAAATCTATGTGTATATGTGTTTTATGTGTTATTCTCTCGTATTGTTTATTTTCAGTGTTTTAGAATTCGTATGCAGGTAATTTCTGTACAGGGTTAAAACCTACATTTACTTGGCGGACATTTCAAGATGTATGCCGACCATTTCACATTGAAATACCTGGTGAACAAGCTTGTGTTGTGGGGCGCATATGCAGATGGCTTTTACTATTTCACGAATATGATTTTGAGGTCATAGTCAAGCCGGGACGCCTAAATGCAGGACCCGATCACTTGTCACGAATTGAGACAGGTGAGGAACCAACAAATTTGGAGGAGGGACTACTTGATGCACATCTCTTTACAGTACGCGTCGTGGACGGACACTTCAAGGATATCATCCATTTTCTAACAACAGGGACTGCACCGAAAGAATACTCAGTCCAACAAAAGAAGGAATTGGTGGTGGCGTGACAGACTTTTCTGTCATTGTAGGGCACCTTTACAAAATGGGAAATGATGAGATATTGCGATGATGCGTACTTGAATTTGAACGAGGTTAGATCCTCGCTGAAGCACATGGGGGTGTTGCAAGAGGTCACTATGCAGGATGCGCGACTGCATAGAAAATTCTTTGTGCAGGGTTATGGTGGCCAACCCTGCACCAGGATTCGAAAGCACACTGTAGGGCCTGCGATATATGTCAAAGGACTAAAAAACCATCACGAAGGGATGAGATGCCACTAAATCTACAAATGACACTACAATCGTTTGAAAAACGGGCAATTGACTTTGTGGGACCAATCAAACCTTAGGGAAAGACGGGTGCTCGCTACATCATCACTATGATGGAGTACTTGACACGATGGGTGGAAGCACAACTGGTCAAGGACTACACGACTGCTAACACAATTTGGTTGTCTGAAAATCTTAATGAGTGACCGTGGAACACATTTCCTGAATGAAACCATCAGCCCACTCACAAAGGAGTTCCAAGTGTATAATCAGCAAAGTACACCATACCACCCGCAAGCTAATGGGACAGTAGAAGCATTCACCAAAATATTGGAGACTGCATTGACCAAAGTATGTAACACATAGCAAAACGACTGGGACCTGCGTGTACCTACCATATTATGGGCGTACAGGACAACGTGCAAAAAATTGACGGGACAAACACCTTTCCGGTTAGTCTACGACACGGAAGCTATCATGCCAATGGAATACATCGTACCTGGTTTGCGAATAGCAGCGCTCACAGGCATGATGGACCGCGAAGCCTTGGAAGAAAGGCTCGCGCAATTGGAAGAACTCGAGGAAGAACGGTTTCTTGCTAGATTTCATCAGCAGGTCCAAAAGCAGCGTGAAAATTCCTGACACGATCGCCATATCAAGTTGCACACCTTCAAGGTCAACGACTTGGTACTTCTGTACGACAGTAAGTTTGAAAAATTCCCAGGAAAATTCAGAATGCATTGGCTGGGACCATACATGGTTAAGGAGGTCACAGACGAAGGTGTCGTCCAGCTAGTTAAACTAAATGGACAACCCTTCCCAGGTAAGGTAAACAACAGTCGCTTGAAGCCCTACACAGGTGGGCCGACTATCTGACTAAACGGCCGACGCACAGTCTTTGCAACTGGAGGGACTGGACCAGGGTGCGGGACTATAAACACACGCAGCAGATGCTGGTACCAAGGTAAGGACACAATTAAGCCACAGATGATTCCGAAGCAAGAATACAACAGGTCCACCTCATTGTAGAACAGTGCATTGCGGACCTCCGAGCAGTACGGGATCAGTTGGAGGGGCTTCATGCCAAGATCACCGCACCAGATGAGTGACTTGGGACAAGTCACAATGATTGTGTTAGGGGCCTGTTGGGCATGGAATCCCCCCATAGTAGGTTTTGGGGCTCATAACCCAAGTTTTGGTCAAAGGTTTTGTAAGACTCCGCGAATTGCAGGGGCGGAGCATGAAATATAGGATGAGTCATAGGGTTGTCTACCCTAAAATATTGTAATGTAATGTAATGTCATGTCAGCCTACCCATGGTCCGCGGCCCATGGGAGTGTATAAATAGAGTGAGATTCTAAGTGTAGAGAGGAGGAATAAGAAAGAAGAATAGGAATGGTTCAAGAATAGAAGAAGAGTCTAAGTGTCTTGGGTCGTAGTGGCAGGACGAGGCTCTGCAGCTGAGTGCGTAGGCCTAGTAGAGTCCGTAGCTGAGTGCGCTAACCCCTGCAGCTGAGTGCACAGGGCGGTGTCGAGTCTACAATTGGGATTGAACATTAATAAAGAGAAGTTGATTCTTATCTCTGTGTATCTGTTGTGCATTACCTTCTTTACATTTATACTATTTTATTTACCGCGCGCATTGATATGATTGCTAAATATGTTGTAATAATCATTAGTCTTACCTAAACAACTTAAGTATAAGATAATAACAAATTAAATAACAAGGGACTTGGGTATTATATGGGTTGTGTCCCGAGTAGGGCTGCGCGGAAGTAGCATCATAGGTTGCGAAGGATAGCCAGTGTGCGTAGCGACAAGTCAAATCGCGGACTTCTAGAAGCTCATCAGACACCCCCAGGGTGCGGAAACCTGGATCTAGCACCCTCCCATACTACTTCAGGTGAGACCTCAGTCCATGCTTCGCGGACTGTTGCCGAAAGGGCTAGTAATACTGGGATTTGCTTGGCTAAATCACCTCTGAACCTGGGTCAGGCCCATACAAGCCAACACCTATGAAACCAGCTATGGGAAAGGAAGTATGACATGCCTAGGCCTCTAGAAGGAAAGTTGGGACTCCAAGACGACAAGAAAGGTTCAACAATATGGAACTTAGTTGCAGACAACAAAAATCTGATCAGCATTCACAACTTCTAGGAAATCAAAGGTGGTGACAAAGCCAATTTCTGGGAAGAAGCATGGCAACAAAGAGAAAAAATAAACAACAAGCCCCAACTAGAAGAAGTCCACCAATATACTAACTTCCATGGGGAAAAACAGTTAAAATCTTTTGGTGCATAGATCCTGGAGAATACTGGAGAAAGTGGAAACAAAAACAGGATTAGCAGAAGCAATAGAAACACCCCAGTGGAAGCTATATGAAAATGAAATGGCAACCAGGAAAATAGTAAAAAAAGAAGGATCGGACATAATAAGATGCGGTTACAGCATCAAAGGAATGTTTACAATTAAAGAGGGTTACCAACTACAAGTAGAACATCTCAAGCATCAAGAGACAAATACTTGGGAAAGCATGTGGCAGGAAAAGACATGGCCGAAGGTCGCTTTCTTCATGTGGATCCTGTGTCATGGTCGTGCACTTACCTGCGATCAACTACAAAAAAAGGGGTTACAAGGACCCTCGATATGCTACTTATGCTGAGAACAAGTGGAGACAATGGAGCACATGACCAATACATGTAGATATAGTGATAACCTATGGAAACAACATAATCAACTCTTTGGAGTTAGTGACAGGAATCCAAATAACATGAAGACAACAATAGATAATTGGTAGAAAAAGCCTTACCAAAATACAATCCTGAAACGAGCTTGGATAATTTCACTAGGGTTTGTCCTGTGGGCAATATGGAAGGAACGAAACAACCTGATCTTCAAAGAAGAAATAAGAACAAAAGTAGAAAAATGGAACTAGATAACCTAGAACATAAGAGAGACAATACTGGCAGAGAAATGGTACGAGGAAGATTGGAAAATTAACCCACAGGAAGAAAGGATTATGAAAAGCTTGAACTTGAAACCTAGTATGTTGAACACGTCTTTGTGGAAGCACCACACCTTCAATGGGGAGGAGGAAAATCACTATAAAAGGCCTCAGAAAGAATTCATCAAACTTAATTTCGATGGGGCTGCAAAATGGAACCTTGGAGAGGCAGTGGCAAGAGGATTATTCAGAGACGACAAGGGGAAGACACTTAGATTCTATGCTATGGACTGTGGCAATGCGACCACAATGAAGCAGAGCTTCATGCTTTGAAAAGGGGACTGGAAATTGTGATAAGAGAACGATTCCAAAAACTACAGGTAGAAGGAGATTCGAAAATGGCGATCGAAATGGTCAAGAAGCTACAACAAGTAACATAGTGGGAAAAGATTAGCCAAATCTGGAGAACTGCTTGGCTGGTCCAAGAGATCAGTAAGCTAATTCAAAAAATAGGATACATCATCCCAACACATGTCTAAAGGATAGGCAATGTGGCAATAGATAATATGGAAAATTGGGGATGCTACCAGGTAGGCAGAAACATAGATATAAAAGCGGAAAAGCTATCACAAATGGAGGAAATGGAGAACATAGTGAAGATAATAGAAAAAGACAAGGAACAAGAGTATAACCCTCGATGGAGGTGTAGCAACGCAGAGGAGGTGGGCCAACAGAGATGGGATGGGGAAATGGCAGACACCATCCACACGAGTGCAAGGACAGGAATAAATTTGGGAAGTGGAGGGAGAGGATAGTGGGAAGGGCAGGTGGAAGGACAGGGTAGGGAAGGAACAAGCCTTGAGAGAAGGCCGGTGGAGCCAAGAAAGGAAGACAACGAGGAAGCTAGGGGGCCAGTGGGAGAGCAGGCAGAATGATGCCAACAATTGGCAGGACAATGAAGGAGGACTCGCAGCAAGAGCATCCAGAAGCATGCATGAGTTAATGAGAGATAGAGCAAGAAGGGACGGAGGGTCATCATCCCGAGGGGATGACTTAGGGAAAAGGGCGGTGAGTAAATGTGAAGGATAGGTGGTAGATACATGGAAGGATAGAAGGGGAAGGGGGACAAAACATATGGGCAGAGAGTCATTTGGTCGTTACATGCAGAAGGTGAGAACAAGAGCAGAAGCGGAGAAAGGTGGTAGAGGAACGATGATGTAGCCTGAGGAATGCAGCGATGCCATCTTTGGTAGATGGTATGTTGTTCTTCTGCCCCTAAACCTCAGAAGAATAGGGATGCCAAATTATAAAGGACTAGGGAAGGTGCTATGACGTAGGGACTCAGTAAGAGCCAAATCCAGGAACTCGTGGAACCTCGGCTGGGTTAAGAATATAGATATCATAAAGAGAGAAGAAAGAATTAAAACCTTGGCGCTAAAGAAGGCGCACAGAGAGAAAGGAGAAAGTAGAGGAGAGAAGAGCGAACTTGGTAAGGATGTTGGTCTAAGGAATATCGCTCTAGCTAGTGGCGCCTGAGGCTCAAAGGAGATGTTGCAAGCACCTAGAATAGAGAGGAATCCACCATGGAGACCTCAAGAGATGAAACTCGAGATAACGTGGCCCCTAAGAATCCTACTGGGAATTCCTCGAGAAAAATTGAGAGGAAAAATTGAGATAACGTGGCCCCTAAGAGTCAATTAGAACAAATAAGATAGAGAAAAGGGAGAAGGGAAGGAAATTATCTGGTGCAACGCAAAACAGGGCCATGGTCCTTCTGTCTAGCTCCCCTGATATGCTCTCTATGGTTAAGCTTCCCCGCGGTGTCCAAAACAGCAATACAAACTACCCTAGTGGCGGCCCCATGAGGATGTCTCTATCGAACCATCTGGGCGATGGCTGACGGAGCGAGACTAACCAGATAAAAGAAGAAGTGAGGGCCAGCAAAGAGCAAAACCATGAGATGATAGGGGGAAAGCTGGAAGGAACCCCAAAAAATCTCAGGGCGTCTGGTCTTGAGCGGGATACCAAACATGGCTCAGTTAATTGTAAAACTGATTGGGTGTCATACCAATAGAATACTGATACTTTTTATGGTTATGTTATAGGTTTCACCATAAACTGTGTCCATTACAGTGTGAAGGCAAGAAAACAGAGAGAAGCCAACAGTAACAGTGACAAAGACAAAATGGGAAGAGATGGAAAAGAAGCGACTAGGAAGGGCAAGAGAGACATAGGTAAAAAGAACGCTGAGGGGGGTGAGAAGCTCCAACAGAGAGCAAAGTAAAAGAGGGAGAAAGACAGGACGTGAGCACATGAAGACCCTCATTGACACATAAATGGTAGGGTACCCACCTGAGGTCAGAGCCCAAATAGCTAGTTGGGAGAGAGAATTAAATGACAATATAAAAAACCAAGACATTCCCATGGAAGAATGGGAGGACATGGTTCACAACCCAGGAAACTCCTGTGGATGGCACACACTTTTCATATAAAAGATCCAAAAATAATGGGTCATGAAGAATGTGGTGGCCGAGGCCATGACTCTCAACAAAGAACATGTAACAAGCAAAGGCTAGGAGGCATAGGAGGACACCAAGGAGAAAGATCCCACTAGAGCAGAGCTACTCAGGGATAGTAGCAGTCTAGATCCAAACTTGTTGAAATAAATGGTTGGGAGAGAGAATTAAATGACAATATAAAAAACCAAGACATCCCCATGGAAGAATTGGAGGACATGGTTCATGACCCAGGAAACTCCTGTGGATGGCACACACTTTTCAGATAAATGATCCAACAATAATGGGTCATGAAGAATATGGTGGCTCAGGCGATGACTCTCAACAAAGAACATGCAACAAGCAAAGGCTCGGAGGCATAGGAGGACACCAAGGAGAAAGATCCCATTAGAGCAGAGCTACTCAGGGAGATAGTAGCAGTCTAGATCCAAACTTATTGAAATAACTTAGCACTGGGAAGGATTGAACAAACTTTGCAAGATATGAAGAGAAGTGAGATGTTGGGTTCCAATGCCAAAGCCCCAACCCCCGTGATATCCTCAGATGAGGAGTAAAACAGTGGTATAGAGACATTTTGTTTATGTTCCATGATGAATAGATTTTACTTTTCAAAGTTGAATTGCAGTATAGTTAATATAGATAATGTTGTTAGGTTGATAGAAAAAGACACATACAAATTTTGGATAGCTTTTAACGCTGACAGGTGGCCAACCTAGTTTCCTACGGGCACGTTGAGGCCACCTGGAACAAATGGAAAAACTTGATTTTGGCCAGTTAATATAAATAGTGAAAGTACTACCAAGTTTATAAAAAGAAGTGTGCATCAATATTGCTTAATCCTATATATTAAAATATTTGTATTCATGACCCACATTGAAACTTTTCTATTATTATGAATACTTTTAAATGTCACATATTAATTTTATATTAAGAATTAAATGAATTACACATACCCTTCCTATTATTCTTATAAGAAAGTACTTCAAAAATTTTATTTTATTTTTCACCTTTCCATTACTTTGATTTCTTTTGGACATTGAATTTTTTGTTCTATACAATATTAAAATATTTTGTTTTAACATTATAATTGTGTGTGAGAGGGAGAAGTTGATATTGACATATATTTGTTAACATAGATTTTCAAATAGTTTATTGAAATTTTGGGTCGAAATATTTTTGAAAAGTATAAGGTTTAAACATCTTAATGGCACTTTTTTTTTTACTTCTAATAGAATTAGTCTTCTTAAAGTTGACATAAAATTATATGACATCATGTGCACATCAAAATATTTTATTTTAAACTTCGAGCGAGTGAAATATTTTTACCACATTAGGTTGTAATATCAACAAGAAATCGAGTAACCATAGTGAGGTTGACATTATTGATATTTTTTAATGCTTTTAATTAAAACTAATTAAATAACAATTCTTTATTTTTTGTATTATAGCCAACATTACTTTTCCAATTATAGAATTTTTTTTATATTTATTTTAAGAAAGACACGTTTCAACCCCACATTTAGCAAGGAAAGAATTACACATTGCCCTCATACTGAGCTATAGATTGCACCTCTAAGCGCATCTATATATAAATGTGTGTGTGCGTGTAAAGGATTTTATTTGATGATATATTTTTAGAAGGATGAACCTCTAGATTAGGTTTTGATTTTTTTTATTTAAGCTGAGGTATGATCATGTGATGAGTTTTGTAAGTCCTAGCCTAATTTTGATAGGTTTGTAAATATCAAATTAGTCCCCTTTAAGTATAGGGATATATATATTCTCTTCACTTTATCTATATATATATATATCTTATATATATATATATATAATTTAATAATATTATTATATATATATATTATATATTATATATATATTATATATATATATATAATAATATATATATTGACGAGAGAGAGAGAGAGAGAGAGAGAGTGATGAGAGATGTTCATTTACACAATGTCAAAATCATTATTTATATAATTAAATAACTAATTTACAAATTTAATTAATTAAACTCATTAGATTAATATAATATATTCGGATATATTACAAGTCATCCACTCCTAAAATATTGAAGCATTGGTCAAGATGAGTGAGTAGTTATAAATTCTCAATTCTCTAAGGTAGCTTCATCTTCCAATAAGTGTCTTCACTTGAATTACACAATCCTCTAAAATTTTGCCTTAGCCTATTTTGGAGCCTCCCTACCAACCTTACACAACACTTTGTCTTGCTTCGTCAAGTACTCAAGCTTCAGTGTTTTCCTCGCACAAAGGCAGCCTGCCGATCACAGTCGATCCATTTCCCTCATAGGTTGCTTACCCAGACTTGGTCCTGCTATAGGCTGAAAACCTTCCTCTTGAAATTTGTGCATTCTTGGAGGGAAACCAACCTTCCCTCCAAGAATTGCGCAATCCTCTCTGACAACCTGCTACACTCTAGGATTGCACAATCCTGCCAGCCAACCCTCCCAGCAAGATTTGCGCAATTTTTTTCCAGTAGCAGGCTGTTCAGCCCAGGATTTGTGCAAATATGGGCAGCAGTCAGTTGCTTTGCCCAGAAATTGTGCAATACCCTTGGGCAATCAGCCCAGCTCCAAGCCAGGAATGCACATTTTTCTCGAGCAAGTGAGCACTCGCATGGAACAGTCCGGTTGACCAATTCCACCCGGGACCAAGGAAACTTGACTTGCATGCATGCATGACTTGATTTTCCCAGATTAGAAAGAGACAACATACAAAAGGCATCCCACGGTTTATGGAACTATTTTTAGCAGCCGGGGGTTACATTAAAAGTTATTTTAGAAGTTTCCCTCCAAGTGTCACTTTTTCCTAGATTTGTGGCATGCACTTCATGAGACCAAAATTATTTATTCGATGCATCAGAGCTCATTCATTCACATAGATCTTGGAGATCTGACATCCTACAACACATCCAGGACTCATCGACACATCTGGCTCAGCTATTCACGGGTAAGTGGCCTCAACTTGTCTTTTTCAGAATTTTTGTTACTTTTTGTGTATTCGCTTGTGTGAGTGTTGTTTGCTTGATTTATTTGAATGCCTGCTATCATTACATATATTCTAGGTTTTTCTAGCTTAGTTTCAATTTTCATTTGTATCTCACTGCTGTCACATGCATGAAACTGTGTTGCAAGGATGTTCGCCCAACTGGCGAACGACCTCACCCAAATGCATGTTTATTTGTTTATTGAATCTTCCCTTCATGTTTTGCATGCATTGTTTATCACTTATGCTATAACTTAGTGCGCCATGCATTTCATCAACTTACTTGCTTTCAGTTGCCCTTCGGCAAGTCGGGCCAACCTTGGCCCGGTCTCTGCCTTCACCAAGGCTGCATTGCACAATCTGGGGAAGAATGGCTCACCTTCCTCCCCAGATTTGCGCATTTTGGCCCAACACTAGCCTCCTGGACTGTTTTGTGCATTCCTGAAGGAAAGTGGCTTCTTGGCCCAGGAAATTGCGCAAATCTATCCCTGGGCCAACAGTCCTTCCCAGCCGGAATTGTGCATTGCCCAATCCTAGCAGCCAACTGCCCAACTAGATTACGCATTTCACATATCCAACAACCAATCCAGCCTCCCAAACTATCTTTTGCGCAGTTCTGGCAGCCCATCACTCAGCCTCCCTATGAAATTTGTGCAATCTTTCTCATAAGTTTCATATGTATGTGTTGTGTCCTTCCCCATATTTGCTTTGTTTTCACTAACATATTTCTTTCCATGCATGCTGCTTGTTTCCAGATCTTTTAGGTGTTCATCTCTCTCAATGGCTTCCAAGAGAACAGGATCTCAGGACATTGATGGTATGGCAGCTGGAGTAGCAGCTAAGTAGATGTCCTCTGGTTTGTCGATCTATGAAGATACAAAGTTGTATCTAGACAAGGACATCAAACTGAAGCGGCAAGAGGTGAATGAAACATTCGCAGGTACTTTTGGGGAAGCCCTTGAAGACCGTCAGGTGTACGTGAACATTCATAAGTTCATCTTGTACTAGATTTCATGCAAATATCCCACATTCCCATGTGCGGACATGATTCACTAGATCGTCTCTCACACTAACCCCGAGACGATGACCTTGAGCAGTGTTAGTGGGATGAAGCTTGCAACCTTCTGGGCATGAGTTTATGATGAGACGAATCAGATGACCAAGCCCATGACTTTCATGACTCCCCGGTTCAACTTGCCCAACAATAGAGGCCACTCTAGAGACATTCTGAAGGATTGAGTAAAGGATCCGGCTCGTTTCAAGATGACTAGAGTGTATGTCGAAGCCACTAGCTCAAGTGTTCATTTTCTCATAGATGAGAATGAACGAATGGCGAAGGAACTATAGGTGGCCAAGCAGGGAGGAGACTTGGTGATAATGTCTGCCCGAGATGGACTGAAGAAGGAAATACTAGATGAAGTGTTGTCCTTGGACGCAGTTATGTGAGCATTGTACTCCAAGTTTGGTATCATGCATCAAACAGTAGTTCATCTCCAAGGATGGTAGCAACGATGTGCAAGAAGAGTACGCATCTTGAAGAACATACATATTATTGTTGATAACAAGCCAACATGGGCGATTAAGTACAAGGGAGTCCCACTTCACTTGCCAAAGATGATGAAGGCCAATGCAGTCGAGTTGCAAGCGTGTATCCGGAGTCAGATACGGAACTATGAACACCTACCGCAACTCGTGCGGTCGCGTTGCAAGCGTGTATCTGGAGTCAGATATAGAACTATGAAGACCTACCGCAACTCGTCACTAGCATACAGGCTTCCCATGCATGCGTATTCAAAAGCATGGAGGTTATAGTGCACACTCATGCGGTCCCATCACTTGCGACCCTCACCTAGGTGAAGACCAAGAAGCAGGTCCAACAGGGGCTTGACTCGTAATTCAACGAGTTGATGCGCATTGCCACCGGCCTAGACGCGCATCGCCACCAGCCCAGACTTTCCTATCAGTGCAAACATCATCTGCAAGTACATTGTTGGTCCAGCCACACTAAAGACAATGATGTGCATGCTCACAGACGAGTTGGACAGAGGAGCCTGAGAAGTGTACCCAGATTCTGTGGAGGCAAGGTTCAGGTTTCAAACGGATGTCACAGCGGAACACACGAACACTCTCAAGGACTACCAATCATGGCATCAATATGTCACCATTGATCATCATGAGGATGTCAAGTAGTTGGACTTCTATGGCTACCTATGTCCGAATGATGTCTAGTTTGACTTTTTCAAGCCATTGTTCACATGGGTACATGTGCATTGTAATGTTGAGTTGTGTCAAGTGTAATTAAAGTGTCAAGAGTGGATGTAATAGTCATAGAGTAGGTGAAGAGTCATGAGGGTAGTTGAATGGTCACAAAGGAGAATGTTAAGGGTCACCCCACCCTTTGCTATAAATAGTCCCTCATAACTCATTGTATAGGCTTTTGGTCAGCCAAACTTCTACTAAGACTATTTTGAAGAAGGCTTGGATAGTATTGTAACTCGCCTTGGCTTCTCCACTACACGGAGCTAGTACATATCTTTAGGGGAGGAGGCAGATGTGGCTGTAATGTTCTGCTATTGGGGCTAGCAGGTTTACATGGATGTATTGTATGATTGTGACTTACAATTATTTATATAATAAGAGCCAACAGATTTTCATGCATATGTTGTTATTGTAGTTGGACTCCTCCAGATGCTTTAATGATATCTGTTGTTTAACTTACGTACTTGTGTATGAACTGATTCACATGAAATTATATGAATCTTGTTGTTAATGTGTTACATATGTTGTTAATGTTGTCACCATCCGTGTCGACTACTATGCCAAACATCAAATGGACCTTTCACTTGAACCTTGCTATAAAAACTGTCACACTCGTCTCAGACTGATCCATGAGTGTTGTACGTGTTATCTTACTATGTATGATGTGACTGCCACATCCGAGTGGATTCCTCTGCCTGAAGTTGTGCATGTCCTTTGTGTTGTGTGTTCCTAGCCTAGTTGGGACTGATCCCTTTCAACCTCGAACTCGCCTTCATCTCCTTCCCCCTTCGAAGTGTTGGAACCTCTCATACACCTTCCTTGACTCACATCATCAGTCACACCCTTGCTACTGAAAAAGTTATCTTAGTTGCCTCTATGCGACATCGCAGTCAAGGAATTACCTTACGACCCACTACTGGGAATCCTACACCAAACAGTCTGAGGTCTAATTGGGAATTCAACATTTTTGGCGCTAGAAGGAGGGCCTGATGACAAGCAGAGTCCTCTCATCCAATTTTTAACCTTTTCATATCTTTCATGGAGTCTTCCATTCTTCTTCCCCCGAGGTGTTTTTCGAATCGTGAAGATATCTCCATCTCGGGGAAGATTTTTGATCTCTTGTCCACTCACACGTATTATGGTGAAGAAAAAGTGGCCTGGCCTGAGCACTTACATAACTTTCTTTCCATGATTCATGGGGAACATGAGTTTACTAACGAACATGCTGGTTTGCTTCTTGCATTAACACTTCGTGAATCTCCGTTTCGTTGGGTGCTCAGCCTACAACGGACACCATGCACTCATTTGAGCACTTTTGTGATCTTATTGAAGACACGTTCTATCATTTTGATCCAAACCATCTTGACCGGAAATTGTTACAACAATTGAGGGCTTTGCATGAATCTGTTATTGATTTTTGGCAATGCTTCTATGACTTACATTTTCACGTTCCGAGGAGCTAGATGAAGTTCGGTTATCTTTGGGATCAATTCTAGTACTATCTTAAGAAATCTATCGGGCCCAAGAGAAATCTTGATGTCAAGCCTCGCTCAACCTTATTCACTAATGGAACTGCCAATCTCATGTGGGAGTAGGCATTGTCTTAATGGACTACCCGCCTCCCTATCATTCAATAGTTCCACCATCGCCCAGTGATGCTGAGGATCATGTTTGCATGCTTATTCATCGTTCACACTCTCCCAACATCATTCCACTCCATTTTCACACAGATTTTCTTGCGAGTCCTTCGAGTTCCCATGTGCATTCTTTTCTTCGACCTCTGTCTTCACACTCAGGTGTTCCTCCGGATGATGTTGTCTTGTGGTCGTCCATTCTATACTCTTCACTTGTTCTAAACGAGGAACAACCCACTAATGGAGTTGGTGTTGCACAACCAACATGCATTGTCATTCATGAAGAGTATGAGTGGGAGCTTGAACATCAACACTTGGTGAAGGATGAATCCCTTCTGTCCAAGCCCCCTCTGTTCTTTCCAAGCCTCTTTGGTGAACCTGCCATCCATGATTTGCATGTGTGTCTTCATCCATGGATGCACCCATTGTTGATCACTCGCAAGACTCATCGGATGTTAGTCCATCATTCGACAACGGAGAGGATGAGTTATTCATTGAAGATCCACTTGATCCTTCATTTGCCTTTTCCAGAAACACGGAGGATGAGTTCGTTTGCTTTTCATCTACCCCTCTATTTGATTCATTTGATCATGAGGATGTTGAAGAATTCATTGATTTTTTTTAGCGTGGCGGTCGTGATCCATTTGCTTCAATTTTGATCATGATCATGAATATATTGCAGTTGATCTTTCGAAGCCACCAGTGTATGATGATCTACCTGATGATGAAGTTGAGACACCCAAGACTGTCGAGGTACTTCAGCTCGAGCTGATGGTTATGTTAAGGCCCTCGTTCTCTTAAGGTTAGTCTCAATTCAAATCATGAAATCTTTCAATCGCCCAAGGCTCCTCATCACTCATCTGTATGCATTGAAGATCCATCTCACACACAGATCACACTTCCTCCACTCGAACTGCACAATCCCATTGCTCATTCTTTGGAGGAGTGTTACATTGAAAGCACTCGTTCACAATACACGTTGTCTTTGTTTCTTTCATTTGCTTGCATATCACAGTCAAGGGGGTGCTTATGCTTCAAAGTTGCACATAGTGTCACACAGCACCATGAGAAGTCCACGGATGGTCCATCATGCACTTGCACTCACTTATGTCAAGTGGGCACTTTGAAACATGAAGTGTGGTTGTCTTCATTGTTATATCTTTCTTGCTTGTTGGTTCATGCCACTGTGTTGATTGCGGACCAAGCCTTCACCAACATGGGTAAAGTACAAGAGGGATTGTACAACTATTGCTACTTGGTTATCTATCATCTTGCCTCTGTATGATGAAATTGTTACTCTTAGTCCATGATACGTCGAAGGAAAATATATACTCTTCGAAGTGAACCTTGGTGTAAACGCAATGCTTGCACGCTAACTAGTGTCACCTTCTCTTGTCGATTGTTTTTGGGTTAACCCTTGTCATCTCAGTCAAGTAGAGTAAGGTGAGGGGGGAAACCTTAATAGGCACTTTAGAGATATAATAAACTAATTCTCTACTGGAAAAGCCTCCTCTGCTCTCAATAAGTCAGGATCCCTCTTCCACCACTGAAATGAATAAGTGTTACGCACAATGAAAATGAAAAATGAAAAGTCAAAAAATGAAACATGAAAAATAAATAAGGTGAAAGAAGAGAATGGCTTCCTACATAGGGAGGTGATGCAAGTAACTCCACCAGGGTACTGACCAGGTTCACTGGCAGCAGAGCCATGCTTGTGTTCCTATGTGACTCCACCGGGATACTATCTAGGCATGCTGGCAGTGGAGCAACACCAGAGATGAAACTAAGACTCTGATGACTATACTACTTGTGCACCTATATACCCATCAACCCCAATCGAAACAACTGTGTTGCCTTGGCTTGGAATCTGTGTCAATTGACCAAGGGCTTGGAAGATGCTACATCTTACAATCAAATGAGTGTGAAACCAAGATGAGCTAAGAACTGAACAATACTTCCGAAGGTGTTAGACTTGCTTGTCACGAACAAGGTCTATGCAGAGAGTTGGAGTTCTACCCGTGTGTCACCAAGTGTTGTAGCGCCTACAACAACCCTCCAAAAATTTTCCTTAGCCTATTTTGGAACCTCCCTACCAACCTTACATAACACTTTGTCTTGCTTCGTCAAGTACTCAAGCTTTAGTGTTTTCCTTTCACAAAGGCAGCCTGTCAATCACAGTTGATCCATTCCCTCACAAGCTGCTTACCCGAACTTGGCCCAGCTACAGGCTGAGTAACACCCCCTTGAAAATTGCGCATTCCTGGAGGGAAACCAGCCTTCCCTCCAGGAATTGCACAATCCTCTCTGACAACCTGTTGGGCTTCGAGATTGCGCAATCCTGCCAGCGAACCCTCCCAACAGGATTTGCACATTTTTTCCCTGCAGCAGGTTGTTCAACCCAGAATTTGCACACACCTAGGCAGCAGGCAGCTGATCTGCCTAGAAATTATGCAATCCCCTTGGGCATTTATCCCATCTCCAAGCCAGGAATGCGCATTTTTCTGGAGCAGTTGAGCACTCGCATGCATGAACGGTCTGGCTGACCAGTTCCACCCGAAACCGAGGAAACTTGACTTGCATGCATGCATGACTTGATCTTCCCAAAATAGAAAGAGAAAACATACAAAAGTAATCCCATGATTTAGGGAACTATTTTTAGTAGGGGTTACATGCAAAGTTGTTTTAGAAGTTTTCCTCCAAGTGTCTCTTTTTCCTAGATTTGTGGCATGCGCGTCATGAGACCAAACTTATTTATTCGATGCATCAGAGCTCATTAATTCACATCGATATTGGATCTCTAACCTCCCACATCACATCCAGGACTCTTCGACACATCCAGCTCAGCTATTCATGGGTAAGTGGCCTCAACTTGTCCTTTTTAGCATTTCTGTCGCTTTTCGTGTATTCGCTTGTGTGAGTGTTGTTTGCTTGATTTCTTTTTGATCTAAAAATGGAAGTATTGTAAATGTGTGGAAGGTATCCATTTCCATTAAATTAAATGTGTACAAAGTTTTCCATGTCTTGCTGATTAAAGAAAGTGTTTTTGGTAGCTGTTTATGAGTTTATGTGTGAAGGAAAGTTAATTTAATTTTCTATTTAACATATTAAATCAGAAATACACAGGAAGATAACTTTAGCATAACATGACACAGATGTTTGGTGAGCAGTTCACCCCTCCTGGGCTACGTATGTTGGATCAAGCCTCCTAAAATGAGCTTGTCCTCTTGTATTATAATGCTCTCAAATTCAATACAAGTTTAAAAGTGCCTCAATAGGAAAATCTGAATGCAAATACAGATTCAGAAGACATGGAAATGCTAAAAATACCTTTCCATATTCACTAAACATTGAAAAATTACCAAATATAGTGCCTTCTTCATCGGGCCCTGATGGCTCTTGGAACTCCTCTAAAGCGTTTCGGGCTATAGAAGTCCTCAAACAGTTATAAAACCTCCTCCATTAGGTTCAGAAGGTCGAAAATAGCAGAAAATGGTTTTTCGTTCACCTCAAACAGTGAGGTACAACTCCAGATAACTCCATTTTCCCAATGGCCCTGATGGCTCTCCAAGCTTCCCTGAAGCTAAACAGGCTGCAGAACACCTCTACTACCTTTGGAACTTGTCCTAATGGCTCCATAATAATGAGAAGATACGAAATCAAAAAAAAATTCCAAAAAGGTTCTCCCATCCAAAAGTGATGACCAACTAAAGTATTTGCCTAGTTTTCCCTAAAGAAACTCCACTAAATGTGGAGAACTGCTAGTTAACTCTGACACTTTGGAAAAGTCCGCCAGATTTGGGCATGCTCCAGCTAAAATGGCGGAACCCTTAACAGTTTCATTAACTGTTGTGCGGAGTGGTCACATGGGCTAACTCTCCGCTGACTATTAAGGTTTAACTGTTAGGCACGAAATGGGTAAATGCAACGTTTGGGCTTAGTGGTTAAGAACCACCAACTAGCCTGCCCAGTTAGGCTACTTGGCTAGCAGCGAGGAGACCTGGTTTCAACTCCTACGAAGTGCCAAATTTTTTTCCATATCACCGTTCCTCCAACCAGGGGCCACGTGGTGGCCTCCAGGCTTGCCACGTGTCGCCCATTGATTGGTCCTCAAACTTAAACATCCAACTGCAGAGTGCCACATGTCAAAATATGGTTGGCCTGTAGGGAATATTCTAAGGAATATTCCTAAAATATTCTAAGGAATATTCCCGAAATATTTTTTTTAATGTTTTTCAAAGTCAAAGTCAATCCAAGTCAAACTGATTTTTGTAAACTTCAAACTTGAATAACTTTCACATATGGTGTCGGATTTTCGAACCGTTCATGATGCTGGGATCATATCGACGAGGCCTATCTGGTCGTTTAGGTTGCAAGTAATTTTGAACACTTTCAATTTTGAGCTTTTTCCCTAGCTCGGACTTGAGCTCTTGATCACACCTCCCAAATGAGAAGCTTTTGGGCCCCAAAAGCTCACTGAAATGTTGAAACTGAACTATACAGAAAATGAGAGAATAATAACATCCTCTTCTCATAAGCCTTAAAAAGATTTCTTGACTTGCCAACTATCCTCATGGCAAATTTTTGCTGAATGAGCCATATAATTGTGTTGAATCCCGACCAAGTTTTTTTGCCATATCAATCTGCCATTTTGAAACTAGTAGTGACCCTTGCTGAAATTTGTGCCCTCTTTGCTTGCATGCTTTTCCATCTCATGGAATCTTGCACCACTTTGCACTGACACTTCGTTCTCTCCACCAATCGATACCAAAGGCACCTTGTGCAACATACAACATCAACAACAAGTTGACCTGAAATGTGCTATACAATTGACACAACCATCAATGTAAAAAGTGTGCACACAATCGACACAAGTTGATAAACAACAAGATACAGCTTTACAAACACGTGTATGTATCATGTACAATGAACTATATATAGTTCGCTAACTACACATACATCCTCTATGTACATGTGCAACTTCAACTTTTCTTTTCAAATACCAACAAGTACATCATCCCAAAAAACATGTGGGTGACAAAGAGCTGAACTAAAAAGACATTGCTTCAATATAAGTGAGTATCATTCTCATCTTTTACGCCTCATTTTGCAACAACATAAAAATTCCTTCAAACTGAAACTGCTTTTACATGCAATCTTGCATCAACTTTTCAACTGAAATACATGCATACCAATCTGAAATTCACATGTACAAAATGAGTATGACTTATTGCAATAAGAAGTTAATCCACTTCCTACCAAGCCAACTCCATGGCGTCTTTTGTTGCAGCAGCAGTTCTTCATGTGAATCTTCCACATCGATAATGGAATCCATAGATCCACTTGCACCAATCTTTTTGTCCTCAAGTTGCATGTGCTTTGGATGACTTTTTGGATGTAAGGTCCAACAATGAGAAACATGATGTCCCTTCTTTTGACAAAATGTGCAACTTTCCATCACTTTCTGTGAAAGTTTTCTTTGCCTCTTCTACTTCCTGTGTGCTTTCCTTTTCAACCAACATCTTGAAGAAACATGGTTAAATCCACCACAAAATGTGCAACAAAACTTTCTTTCATTTGAACAAGAAAAATAATCATTGTTTGCTGAAACATAATCAAATTGATCATGTGAATAATTATACCTCTTTTGCTGCATGGAATGTCCATCCTTTTTTTCTTCGAGAGACGATGAACTAGTAGAGGAGACAGCTTTCCTTTTCAGACTTTCATCACTGTGATTGTCTTGAAAACTGTTTACATTTGTATGCTCGCCATAAGCGACATGTTTACCCTCTACTTGCTGCCATGATGGCTTAAAACAATGGCAATCATCCTTAAAACAATTTTGACAGATATGCATTTGAGAACTTGTGATAAAGGTTCTCTTTAAATTTGCATCACATGCATTCAAGGATTTGAATTCTTCGCCATTAAATTGTTCATATCCAAGACCAACATTCTTGGGACGCTCCACCACCGAAATAGGGTCAACCATACCTTGTGCATGGTTGCCCAAACATTTTCCTTCATGATGGCCCACCTTAAACATTAATTTGGACTCTATAATCCTTGTATGTTTTTCAAAAGAACCAATGCACTTTTCAAGTGAGGAAATTGAAGACAAGTTTGAATGATTTACCTCATGCTTAGGCATTTTCTTGGACAAAGCTTCTTGAGCTTGAAGGAGTTGTTTCTCCTTGTCATGCAGTCTTTGGAGAATTGTTTTCTTCTCATCCTTCATAGCCAACAATTGTGCATGAAGCTTAACACTTTCTCTTTGATCCTCAATGAGAATCTGCACCATGTCCTTCACCTTAATGAGCTCATTCTTCATGTCCTCATTGAAGAATTCCTTGAAGGAGGAAACTTCACTTGTGGCAAAAGTTGACATTATGTAAATGGTCAATTAACAAAAGGAACTTCCAACTAAAAGTTCTCAAAGCTTTCAAAAAAAATGACAAGCTTTTGATCAAATGTCTTTACAGCCATACTCTTATTCAATCAGCCATAAAACACAAACACCAATAGCTTTTGTAGCAAAGACAAATCAAATGGGGTTGTTTTCCAAAGATAATCTTGAGGTAAATTATGGTAAGGAAAATAGTCTTTAACCCTTTCCAAGACTTAGCTAACATCAGCTATCCTTTCAACTCAAGAAAACTCATACAATCAACCATTTTGCAAACAATAAAACAGTCAATCTCTTACACTACTTTAACACCTTTTTCACAAACAAATGCTCAACCCGAGCTCTGATACCATCTGATCTAAAAATGGAAGTACTTGTAAATGTGTGCGAGGCATCCATTTCCATTAAATTAAATGTGTTCAAAGTTTCCATGTCTTGTTGATTAAACAAAGTGTTTTTGGTCGTTGTTTATGAGTTTATGTGTGACGGAAAGTTAATTTAATTTGTTGTTTAACATATTAAATCATAAATACACAGAAAGATAACTTTAGCATAACATGACACAGATGTTTGGTGAGTAGTTCACCCCTCCTAGGCTACGTCTACTGGATCAAGCCTCCCAAAATGAGCTTGTCCTCTTTTATTATAATTCTCTCAAATGCAATACAAGTTTAAAAGTGTCTCAATAGGCAAATCTTAAAGCAAATACAGATTTAGAAGACATGGAAATGCTTAAAATACCTTTCCAAATTCACTAAACATTGAAAAATTACCAAATACAATGCCTTCTTCATTGGGCCCTGATGGCTCTTGGAACTCCTCTGAAGCTTTTTGGGTTGTATAAGTCCTCAAAAAATTCTGAAACCTCTTCCATTAGGTTCAGAAGGTTGAAAATAGCAGAAAATGGTTTTTGGTTCACCTCAAATAGTGAGGTACAACTCCAGATAACTCCATTTTCCCACTGGCCCTGATGGCTCTCCAAGCTTCCCTGAAGCTAAACAGGATGTAGAAAACCTCTACTGACTCTGGAACCTATCCCAATGGCTCCAGAATGATGAGAAGATACGAAATCAAAAAAAATTCCAAAAAGGTTCTCCCATCCAAAAGTTATGACCAACTGAAGTTTTTGCCTAGTTTGCCCTAAAGAAACTCCACTAAATGTGGAGAACTACTAGCTAACTCCGATGGTTTGGAAAAATCCAACAGATTTGGGTGCGCTCTGGCTAAAATGGTAGAACTATTAACAATTTCATTAACTACTGCGCGGAGTGGTCACATGGGCTAACTCTCCACGAGCTGTTAAGGGTTAACCTTTAGGCACGAAATGGTTAAATGCAACGTTTGGGCTTAGTGGTTGAGAGCCACCAACCAGCCCGCTTGGTTAGGCCGCTTGGTTGGCAGCGAGGAGACTCGGGTTCAACTCCTGCGGAGTGCCAAATTTTTTTCCATACCACCGTTCCTCCATCCAGGGGCCATGTGGTAGCCTCCGGGCTTGCCACGTGTGACCCGTTGATTAGTCCTCAAACTTAAACATCGAATCACAAAGTGCCACGTGTCAAAATATAGTTGGCCCATAGGGAATATTCCTAGAATATTCTGAGAAATATTTCCGGAATATTTTTTTAATATTTTTCAAAGTCAAAGTCAACCCAAGTCAAACTGATTTTTGTAAACTTCAAACTTGAATAACTTTCACATACGGTATCAGATTTTCAAACCGTTCATAGCACCAGGATCGTATCGACGAGGCCTATTCGGTCGTTTAGGTTGCAAGTAATTTTGAACGCTTTCAATTTTGAGCTTTTTCCCTACCTTAGACTTGAGCTCCTGATCACTTTTAATGCTTGCTGTCATTTACATATATTCTAGCTTGTCTTAGATCTGTTTCAATTTTTGTTTCTATCTCACTTCTGTTGCATGCATGAAACTGTTTTGCACGGACGTTTGCCCAACCGGTGAATGGCCTCACCCACATGCATGTTGATATGTTTGCTAAAACTTCCATTCATGTTTTGCATGCACTTTTTATCACTTGTTATATCACTTACTGTCGCCATGCATTTCATCGACTTACTTGCTTTCAGTTACTCGTCGGCGAGTTGGGCCAACCTTGGCCCAGTCTCTACCTTTACCAAGGCTGCATTGTGCAATCTGGGGAAGGAAGGCTCACCTTCCTCTCTAGATTTTTGCATTCTGGCCCAGCACTAGCCTCCTGGACTTTTTTGCGCATTCCTGGAGGACAGTGGCTGCTTGGCCCAAGAGTTTGCGCAAATTTGTCCCTGGGCCAACAGTCCTTCCCAGTTGGAATTGCGCATTGCGCAAACCCAACAGCCAACTTCCAAAATGGATTGCGCATTTCACAGATCCAGCAGCCAATCTAGCCTCTGAGACAACCCATACTGTCTTTTGTGTAGTTCTTGTAGCCAGTCACTTAGCCTCCCAGTGAAATTTGTGCAATCTTGCTCATCAGTTTCCCAGGTATGTGTTGTGTCCTTCCTTGGATTTGCTTTGTTTTTACTGGCATATTTCTTGCCATGCATGTCGCTTGTTTCCAGATATTTCAGGTGTTCATCTGTCTCAATGGCTTCCAATATAACAAGATCTTAGGACATTGATGGTATGGTAGCTGGATCAACAACTGACCAGGTGTCCTCTGGTTTTCCGATCTATGAAGATACGAAGTTGTATCTAGACAAGGACATCAAACTGAAGTGGCAAGAGGTGAATGAAACATTCGCAGGTACTTTTGGGGAAGACCTTGAAGACCGTCAGGTGTACGTGAACATTCATAAGTTCAGCTTGTACCAAATTTCATGTAGATACCTTGCGTTCCCATGCGCGGACATGATTCACTAGATCGTCTCTCACACTAACCCCAAGACGATGACCTTGAGCAGTGTCATTGGGACGAAGATTGCAACCTTCTGGGCATGAGATTATGATGAGATGTATCAAATGATCGAGTCCATGACTGTCATGACTACCCCGTTCAGTTTGCCCAACAACAGAGGCCACTCCAGAGACATTTTGAAGGATTGGGTAAAGTATCCAACTCGTTTTAGGATGACCCCCAATCAGATCAATAAGATGAAGATATTGAGGAAGGCATACCAATACTTGGTCATATTTTCATGTCGACTGAGTGGCTAAGTGAGCACTGAGACCTTCCCTCAGAGTTGGGTGGTCGTGCTGGACTAACTGGCTAAAGAAGGAAGACCATGCAACTGGTTCGACATACTGGCTCATCAGCTGAAGGAGCAAGTCACGAAGGCTCGATAGTCACCCAAAGGCATGCATGCAGATATTCACATGTCCGCCTACATTCTAGATGCAGTCTGTGCCCGACATGAGTTCCTGGGCTTAGAGTGGGCATGGCCAACGACAGAAACCGTTGTGAGCACATATTTCAAGTTATTGTTCGAGTGCAACTTTAGAGTAGTGATCATATGGTTGTTCGATCATCTTGTCACCCTAGTGTATAGGTTGATATTCGAACAGGATCCACCCTGCATGTCAAAAGAAGCAATGAAGGCATTATTAGGCATTACAGATTGGTATGCCTCACCGGATGACATGTTCATCCGAGTGTTCAGTGCGGAGAAGCCTCCACATGTTCTGCCAAAGTTTTCTTTGGACGTGCTTATGATGCAGGAAGTAGCATGTCATATCTCAGCAGGATTGACAATTAGGCTACAGTGGAAGAAGAAGGCACCTTGGCCCACTCTTCCTTTGCGGATTGGGTTATATGAGATCCGTAGCATCAAGCAAGCGGATGTCGAAGTTGAACAGATGAAGAAGTACCCATTCCACCTCCAAAGCTTCAACGCATATGACCCACATTGCATTGTGAAGGATCATTGCATGAGAGTTCCGTTCAATTGGATCCATGGGAAATTTTATTAGGCTGAAGAGGACCCATGGAGATACTTTTACAATTCCTCCAGACCCAAAGAACAAGTTGGTTTCGCCGTAGAGTGGTTAGCACGGCAGAATGATACAACATCACGGAGAACACGAGTAGTAGCAGCAACAATAGAGACAACAGAGCCTAGCATACATGTGCACGACAAAGGGAAGAGGAAGATTGTCGACTGCATGGAGGAGGAGAAAATATGCAAGTTTCGAGTAGATCCACTTGTAGAACAAGAAGCTATGGATATTCAACAGAAGAGGTAGCAGTGCGATAAGCGAATCGTACGAAGGTAGAGGGATAAGAAGAGAATGGAAGAAGCAGAGAAGGAGTTGCATGAGTTGAGGGAGAAACTCTGGAAAGAACAAGAGTTGCGCCAATAGAAGAAGGAAGCACAGTAGCAATAGATTCAACAGGGGGTGCATCACGTGCAAACAAACGAAGCATCGCTCGTACAAGTAGTTGATTCTTCTGAACAACTGGTATCAGGCGAATAGGGTGAACCCTCGTAGGGGAAATAATTTTCTCATGAGATAGAATAGGCTCTTGAACAGTTGGATGTAAATATGGAGTAGCAGGAGTTGGAACAGGACACTGACCTCATGCCTCACCAAAGAGAGGTAGACTCACCTGCATCAATGCATTCAGATGATAAACAAGTATCGAATGACCAAGGAGGCACTGAGATCCTTGGTGGTCAACCAAAAGCAGAGATGCACAACATCTCCTTCGTCGAATCTCATCACAGAGTTGTGCAGGCTCAAAGAGTACCGACTCCGGAGGACCAAACATCCCCTGCACAATTGGAAGAGCAAGTGATCGTGATTGATGTGCACAAGCATCCAACTGTGTTGGTCGATGCAACTAGAGTGTATGCCAAAGTCACTAGCTCAAGTGTTCATTTTCTCATAGCTGAGAATGAGCGAATGGCGAAGGAACTACAGGTGGCCAAGTAGGGAGGAGACTTGGTGACAATGTCCGCCTGAGCTGAATTGAAGAAGGAAATACTAGATGAAGTGTTGTCCTTGGACACGATTATGCGAGCATTGTACTCCAAGTTTGGTACCATGCATCAAGCAGTCGTTCATCGCCACGGATGGCAGAAACGATCTGCATGAAGAGTATGCATCTTGAAGACATACATACTGGTGTTGATAACATGCACGCATGGATGATGAAGTACAAGGGAGCCCTACTTGACTTGCCAAAGATGATGAAGGCCAATGCGGTCGAGCTGTCAGCACGTATCCAGAGTCATATCCAGAACTATGAATACCTACCACAACTCATCACTAACATACAGGCTTCCCATGCACGAGTATTCAAAAGCATGGAGGTTATAGTACACACTCATGCGATCCAATCACTTGGGACCCTCACCCAGGCAAAGACCAAGAAGCAGGTCCAATAGGATCTTGACTCATACTTTGATGAGTTGATGAGCACCACCACTAGCCCAAATTTTCCTATCAATGAATACATCATGCACAAGTACGTTGTTGGTCCGGACACACTAAAGACAATGATGCGCATGCACACAGACGAGTTGGATAGAGGAGCCCGAGCAGTGTACCTAGATGCTATGGAGGCAAGGTTCAAGTTTCAGACGGATGTCATAGTAGAAATCACAGACACTCTCAAGGACTACCAATCTTGGCATCAATATGTCACTGTTGATCAGCATGAGGATGTCGAGCAGTTGGACTTCTATGGTTGTTTAAGTTCGAATGATGTCTAGTTTGGCTTGTCCAAGCCATTGTTCATATGGGTACATGTGCAATGTAATGTTGAGTGATGTCAAGTGTAATTCAAGTGTCAAGAGTGGATGTAACAGTCATAGAGTAGGTGAAGAGTCATGAGGGTAGTTGAATGGTCACAAAGGGGAATGTTAAGGGTCACCACACCCTTTGCTATAAATAGTCCCTCATAACTCATTGTACAGGCTTTATGTCAGCCAAGCTTCTACTAAGTCTATTTTGAAGAAGGCTTGGGCAATATTGTAATGCGCCTTGGCTTCTCCACTACATGGAGTTAGTACATCTCTTTGGAGGAGCATGCAGATGTGGTTGTAACGTACCACTATTGGGGCTAGCAGGTTTACATGGATGTATTGTATGATTGTGACTTACACTTCTTTATATAATAAGAGCTAGCACATTTTCATGCTTATGTTGTTATTGTAGTTGGACTGCTCCAATTGCTTTAATGATATGTGTTGTTTAACTTACGTACTTGTGTATGAACTCATTCACATGCAATTATTGAATCTTGTTGTTAATGTGTTGCATATGTTGTTAATACTATCACTGTCTGTTTCGAATACTCTACCGGACATCAAACAGACCTTTCACATGAACCTTTCTATAACAACTGTCGCACTAGTCTAAGACTGGTCCATGAGTGTCGTACATGTTATCTTACTTTGTATGATGTGACTGTCGCATCTGGTGGACTGCTTTGTCAGAAGCTGTGCATGTCCTTTGTGTTGTGTGTTCCTAGACGAGTTGGGAATGATCCCTTTCAACCTGGAACTCACCTTCACCTCATTCCCCCTTTGAAGTGTTGGAACCTCTCATACACCTTCCTTGAATCACTGCATCAGTCACACCCTTGCTACTGACAAAGTTATCTTACTTGCCTCTGTGTGACATCGCGGTCAAGGCATTACCTTACAACCCACTGCTAGGACTCCTACACCAAACACTCTGAGGTCTAACTGGAACTTATTACTAGGGAGATCCCCTTGACATGTTGGCGGGTCCAACATTGTCAACAATTTCTTGAATGGACAAATTTACTTCTAACTTCTAAGATACCCTTAATTTCGAATACTAGTGTCATGCGGAAAGAGTTATTTTTGCGGACAAACCTAACCTCCCTAGGAGTCTAAGACTCTCTAGTGACAAACAAGACAAACAAGAGCAATCCTTCTCTAAACATACATTATTCTATGAGAAACCAAGTGTTGTTCTATCCTACCTCAAATCCAACGCTTGTTGTAGCAGTCCAGCCTTGCTGATCCGGATGAGCTCCTCCTTCACTTTAAGACCTGCATACACTAACAGTCAAACGATTACATGACACCTGAATATTTCATAAAACAAAGCATGTTCATCATATAGACCAAGGAGTACATGAAATAATTCATTAATAACAAATCATTGAGAAGAATGGACTTATTTGTATTAAGGAAACA
>APFE031498779.1:47561-70218 GCA_000404065.3 Pinus taeda
CCAGCCTTGCGGATCCAGATGAGCTCCTCCTTCACTTTCAGACCTGCATACACTAACAAAGCAAACGATTACATAGCATCTGAATATTCATTATAAAAAAAAGCATATCTATCATATTGACCAAGGAATACATGAAATAATTCATTAACAAATCATTGAGAAGAATGGACTTATTTGTATTAAATAATCAAAGGAACCATTACAACCTGAGCCTTGGTGTTGTGCAAGCTCCTCCCAGGGTCCAGCAAGAGATTTCCTCTACTTTGACAAGCTCACCCACTCCCACTATGGCAACAAGGAAGGATAGTGATCTCTCCTCACAAGTCACAAATGGAAGTCCTAATTCCAGCATCATTTACCCTTAGAATGTTCAGTCTCTTTTCACCCTCCCTCCTTGGTTGCTCCAATGCCTGTATTTATAGTATTCTAGAGGAGGTTATTCAGTTCCAACATCAATGGGATACTCCCTCTTTTGGATGGGGTAGCTCCTCTCTTGATGGATAAGCTCCTCTATCATAGGGATGCATGAACCATCTGGAGGCGCTCAATACACGTCAAACACTCTTCTAGAAGGCTCTAGAAGTGACCACAAGTAACTTTTTAAAGATGAAACTCGCGCCTTTTGACCTTTCCAGGGGTACGCACCCATCCTTTGGCTTACAGAGCGTACAAGTATGCAGGTACAGTGTGTTTGGGATGCGTACACGCAGTCAAGGTAGAGAGAACCTGCGTACCCAAAGATAAACATGTTTTTAAGTGACTTTCTCTCTTTTTGAAGTTTGACATGAAGAGCAGAGGTACGAGGCTTGACAAGGAGGATAATATGACTATTGATGGAGCCATATTAACTGCAGATAGTCATGGTGACAAATTTCAGTGTAACAACTAGCATCCCTTAATCCAATAGGGGTAATTTTATCTTTCATATAGGAGTTATTTGTCTTGAATTCTAAGCATCCCTATTGGGATTATTCGAGGCATACACTACTCCCTACTCTCTTTTAGATTTGGTAAGGACCATAAACCTTAGGTACAAGTTTATGGTTTTTGTAAATTTTTGAGCAAGTTTTTTTTATATGATTGGATTCAAACAAACACCTAATTTCCTACTTAAATATCATGATTAGTATTCTTCAAATCAATTTGGTGCTTGATTTGGTTTTTTTAGTTAAGATGCGTGATGATGATATAAAGGATTTCATGAAAAGCAACTAGGCAATTATTCAAAACAAATGCTTTGAAATTGGTGAGAACATGCTCTTTCATTAATGGTGATGGATATCTATATAGAGATTAAAAGTGGCCATTGGAGTGTGATAAGTACTTTTGTACTTCCATCAATTGCTAATATACAATATGAATGGGTTGAAGGATACCTAATTCAAACTTTTAGCACTAAGAGATATCACATTCAACCATATATTTATGAATATCATTATTCATTCCCTTCCTAAAAAAGGATTGTCAAATATTTTATTATGTGTTGAAAACATTGACAACCCTTTAAGACAAATCAAGTCTCATCGCCATCACCACATGGGCAAATCCCATTAGTCCGAGTTGTGAAATAGTAATTTGGATACATATCAATCTTGGTCATTTATGAGATATGAGATCTAAAAAGTGCATTACGCTTGTTATAGAATTGTTTGCTACATAATAGGTATACCCAAAGGAGACGAGGGAACATATCATCATAGGATTGGAGTAGGCTATAAAGAAAGTAGCATGCTTTAGATATTTCCCATTTCAGACACTCATCAATCCTATCCATTCATATATTTAGAAATATATTATAACAACTAGACCCACACTTGAACCATTTAAATTTCATCGATATCCTTGTGTTGTGTAAAACATAGGATAAATGCCTTTTGTTATGGGTGGTTTATAATATTTCAAAGAACCATCCTCCCCATTGCCAACAACAAAATAAAGAAACCATTATCTAACCCATTAAGGATGAAAACCACCATATTTTGTGGGGAAATTCTTAACAAATAGATATATATCCTAAGAAAATATTATTTGAAAAAAAAATGGAAGGGTAGGTCCAAATTTGTACACAACAATGTGCATGCCTTTGTGATGTAAAAAATAGAAATATTTAAGGAATAAATTACAAATATTACTTAGATATATCATAGAAAGAAATAGAACTACAAAGAAAATGGATAGTGTGAACAAGAATATTATATCTTTATTGATATGGAAGCAATGTTCACTTACCTCTTTGACGGGGAAACCTCCAAAAGAGGGGAGCTTAGATTAAAAATGATTTCCAAGATATATTTTTCAATGCTTCTACACTTTTATATGGTACTTTTCATCCTCTAAGAGAATTCTAGAGTGATTTTAGAGAAGTAACTTTCTAGTAGGTGAAACCTTCTCATAATGTTTCTTACAAACATTATGTTCAGGCCTTATTTACTAGTGATGGCCTCCATACATGCAGGTACATAGTAAGCTATCTACTTAGGGGGTTTATGTTAGGCCCCTATACTACTAGTGTAACCCCTTATTGTTATTAGTGCAACCCACTTATTATATTGATGTACCCACGTAGTGCCCATATTGTTACTATTGTGCCCCATAGAAGCCCACTATTGTTATTATTGTGCCCTTACATTATTATTGTTATGTCGGCTCTGATTAAGTTATGACCCCTTAGACTCCTATATATAGAAAGGAGGTCTTTTCATTTGTATCATCCAAGAATTGTTCATTTATGTAATGTAAAGGAGGTTTCCCCCTCGAAGAGGCTGAATTCTAAGGCGTTGATCTATCTTTTTCTTGAGCTGGTTTCATAATAGTTTAGGACCCTAATATTCCCTCCCTTTCAAAAGAAAACCTTGTCATCAAGGCTAAAGATATAGGAAGTGCGATAGAATGGCCACTGGTTTCCATGTGGCATCCTCTAGATGTGCGTCCTTCCATTATATTAAAACTTATTATAAAGTGTAGTGAAGGAGACAACACTCTTGTTTCTCAAAGGTGGCCTCTAGCAACAACCAAATGGAACATTTAGAGTCAATGTAGGTAGAATAATTTGAACATGGAAATTCGAACCAACCACTTTCTTTAAGTATGAGACATAAAAGACAAGGTATATCTTAGATTGGTTAAAAAGTTTCTAATTTGTAAGCCACTAGCCCAATATGCTTGAGAAGCTTATAGAGGAAATAAAATTTGGAGAAAGCTTCTTATGGTGATCTACTTTGAGGTAACTATGCTTATATGGCTCTAGATGAAGGAACACCTAACATATTTCTTTAAAATGGAATATAGAGTGATGTTGACCAACTCACTACTTCATTGTTAGCGTCCTACTATAACCCCCTTACTTAGATATTTTATTAATGTATGAGGCCGCCTTCCTTGAATAAGGCCAATTAAATAATTAGTTAATTTTCAATCATTTTTTTCTTTTCTTTGTGTGTGTGTGTGGCCCAAATTATTTGCTTGTCACTCATTATAAAAAGCCCATAGGTAGTTAATATTTTGTTGAAAACAATGTTTAATACTAAGGGGGGGGGGGGGGGGAAGGGGGGATGCCTGGGTGAATCAATATTAAGTATAATTTTACTTTTAATTCCAAGTTATACTTTCACAATCGAACTTGGCAACCATCCATATAAACCATCAACAACATATCATGTAGAAAAAATATGAATAAAAAATACACATACATAACAATACCAAGGTTTAAAATAGAAACCCTTATGGGATAAAAACCACCAAAGCTTGTTTGTATTATGATGTAAATATGAGCTCCTACTCTATTACATCAATTTGTTTGTGAGCCATCACTCACAATAAGCACCAACTCCCTTAGATTGTTTGTTAGCACCCACTAGCAGGAAGTGCCAACTGCCTTCTTCTATAGACACCTGATCAACTTACGAGAGGCACCAACTTCATTGATTTTTTGCAAGAACCAACTTGCATCTCCTTGGATTTATGCAAGTTCCAACTTGCAGGAGGCTCCAACCCGCAATCTCTACTCAGACATCCATTGAGATGGAAGCAACAACTCCCTGATATGTAGGTCCTAACCACTATACAGAAACTAATATTTTTTGTAAATGGTAGCCTCTCTACCTATTTTCAGCTTTTCCTTCATCCACTTAGCCGTATGTTCTCTTTTGCATTCAACCCTATGTTCTTCACAATAGCCTTTACTCATACTCAACCTTCTTTGCACTCTTTATCCAATCCGCAACATCTCACGACCTTCAACATTTTTGTAGCATACTTTCTACATTTTCCTTTACTATCAACTCTCTTCTTTTGCACAGACACTCTCAACCTCTCATGGTAGCTTACCAACCGATAGAGCTATCCACTTAGATCTCTCAATATTATGAAACCAGATCACAAAAAGATAGAAAAGATAGATCAATGACATAAAAATCAACCTCTTCGAGGGGGCAACGTCCTTTACATTACACAAATGAACAATTCTTGGATGATAAAAATGAAAAGACTTCCTTTCTATATATAGAAGTATAAGGGGTCCCAATACAATCAGAGCCTACATAACAATAATATTGTAGGGGAACAACAATAACAATAGTGGACTTTTATGGGGCATAATAATAACAACATGGGGTCTATATGGGCACAATAATACAATAAGGGGGTTGTGTTAGAAAATTATATCTTACAGAGCAATGGAACACATAAAATATTGCAGAAATATAAACACAGAAAATGCATAAAACAAGAGAGACACAGATATACGTGGTTCACCCAGTTTGGGCTACATCCATGGAGAAACAACCAGTCCTTCTTTTTATATTATCCAACAAACTGAAGAGATACAACCTACAACAAATCCGCTGTAACACCCTTTTTACTCTCAATATCCTCTCTCTTCCTCACTTAGAATACAGATCTATATAGACACAATACAATTCCCTCATATATAGTTAGGGGGTGCCTTCTAGGGCAAAAAACCCTAAACTAAACATAACTTCTACCGTCAGATCATCCTCCTAATGAATGGCCCAGATTGACTAGAAATTACTAGACATTTACAAGGAAATTTTACATCTATTTTTAGCTTCATGGGTGCTACCCTCAAACCCCTGCCGGGGGACCACTAAACCCCCGCAGGGGGGACAAGTTCCCCCCTCACCCCACCTGCGTGGAGGGGTGTACAATATTCCTAGGGTATACATCTAGTTGAGACCTTTGAATACAAAAGATAATCAGGCTCCACACCCAACAAGTTGCACTAATAACAATAATGGGTTACACTAGTATTATAGGGACCTAACATGCCCCTCTCCTTCAAAAAGTGTTGTCCTCAATGCTTGAGTAGTTTTGGATGCTTCTATATAAAATTTTCATCCTCCCACGTGGAATATTCAGCGGGTAAGTTCTTGCACTTGATGAGATACTCTAAAATTGATCGATTCCATAGCTATTGGGTTCTTATTTCCATGACTTCTTCAGGTTCCAGTATGGTTTTTCCTTCCTCGTCGAGTTCCGAAAATATTGTTTGAACTGGGAGCTTATCAATTATAACCTTCTTTAAGCATGAATCTTAGAAAACTGGGGCACTCGGGAAGATGCAGGAAGCTCCAATTTGTATGCCAAAGTACCAATCTTTTGCAGCACCTTGTAAGGACCATAGTACTTTGGTGATAATTTATTATCCTTCTTAGCTTGCTTGAGGGACATTTGTTTGTATGGTTTTATTCGTAAAAATACCTAGTCGCCTATATCAAAATGTCTTTCATTTCGATGTTGATCTACCTGTTGTTTCATTCTATTCTGCACCAAAGTGGGGTTATCCTTTAGAAGTTGGAGAACTTGTTGTTGATGCTCAGTGTGATATTTCACTTCTTGAACCTTTTTCTTCTTGATATGTCCTTCTATCTTGAGAGTTTGAGGAGTGGTAAATTTTTCCAATGCTTTACAATATATGGTCAGATTCATTTCTTCTTTCTTTGGGGTTGGTTCTTGGTGTATATCCTCTTCTTTTTACGTTTCTTGATCCTTTTGTTCCTCCTCTTCACAATCTATGTAAAATAACTTCTTCTCAGCACACTTATGACCTTTAGTGTATTTGCTATCACAACTGTAACAAAGTCCTTTTTCTATTTTTCCTTCCAATTGTTGTGGTGTAAACTTTGTATGTTGTGGAAGGTTAGGAGAAAAAAAACTTCCATATTTATAGTTGTGATTGGTAGGATGCCTTGTTTCCATAATTCCGCTTTTAATTTTTCTTGCCAACCTGAATGCCTTCTCCAATGAATCAGGTTACCAAAGACGAACCTCATGTTGAATGTTATCCTTTAAAGTCCCTATGAAGACATCAAGAATTTTCTTCTCTGGAATATCATTTACCCTTATATTCAATTTTTGGAAGTCCTCAATGTGCTCTGCCATTGAACACTTTTGTTTGATATTTATCAATTGGATAAAGAAGGTGTTTCTCTTTGTATCCTCATAATGTGCTATCATTTCCTCCGTGAAAATTGACCAAGTGACAAGTGGTTTACGAGAACAAAACCCTTTATTCCATAAAAATTGATTCAGTTCTAAATATAAATATGTAATATGTACCTTTTGTAATAGTTGTTCACCATGTAGATCAAAATATTTCTCCATCTGTAGTATCCAATTTATCAAATCCTTGCCATCAAACTTCCTCATATCACTTTTTCTTGATTTTAGGATCTCGATCTTGAAACTACTGTAACTTTGTAATTTCAGATCTCCATTTCTGAAATTGCGTCCTGTGGTAGTTCTCCGATTCCTCTTACTGACCCCACCAATTTTATCAATATTGGATTCATCAAGGGAGAGTTATGCCAAATCTCCTACGATGACCTGATTATAGACTAGTTCAGTAGAGCGAACTTCTATGAAGTGCCACGTGTCGTTGTTTCGAGCTTCGGACTTGAAAACAATACACAGAAAAATACAGGTCATCCTCCTTCTGTAACTTCTTACGAAATTTCAATCTGATGCTCAGATAGAACATTATGACGATTTTCCCAAGATCACATGTTTGGGATGTAATTCGAGAGCCTACAAAAACCCTAAATTTCTTGTACCGTATCTCCGAAAATATAGTGAAACAAGATCTGAAATTCAGCCCCGAGCTTCACCAAGATTGCGGCTCAAATGGGTTTTAATTTTAGATTTTACAGCTTCGTAGAAAATAAATTATAGCAAAAATTCCACGATGACCTGTTTGAGATGGAATTCTAGAGCTTGCAAAAACCCTAACTTCCTTAGATCATATCTCCGAAAATATAGCATGAAATGATCTGAAATTCGGACTCGAGGTTAAATGATATTTTGACTCAAATGGGTTTTTTTTAGCTTCTAAGACGTCGCAAAAAAAAAAATAGTGAAAAATCCACATTGACCTGTTTGGAGTAGAGAAACCCTAGAATCTAAAGCTCTAATACCAAATGTTATGAAACCAACTCACAAAAAGATAGAAAAGATAGATAAACGACTTAAAAATCAGCCTCTTTGAGGGGGCAACCTCCTTTACATTTACACAAATGAACATATCTTGGATGATATAAATGACAATACCTCCTTACTACTTATAAGAGTCTAAGGGGTCCCAATGCAATCAAAGCCTACATAATAATAATATTGTAGGGGCACAACAATAACAATAGTGGGCTTCTACGGGGCATAATAATAACAACATGGGGTCTATATGGGCACAATAATACAATAAGGGGGTTGAACTAATAACAAGAAGGGGTTACATTAGTAGTATAGGGACCTAACGCTCAACAATGCTACACACAACCCCCCCCCCAAATTGCACACTTGCAATCCTTGGTTGTGTTCCTCTACTGCACAGGGAACATTGTTGACTTTGTTTTCATTGAAATTTTATCAAAGTGTGTACTTCTACATGGCTTCCCATTCTGTTGTTACTTATGTTCTCATTCATGACAACTTATTTAATGTAGAGAATGGGCTTATGAGTGTTCTCCTAAACTAAGAATTAAATTTCAGTCTTACCTACACACTCATGAATTATGTCTACACAAATAACATGGTTCTCCATTCCTTATTAATTTCCCACATAGCTCATATTGTACTTTAGGTGTGGCTCTCTTAGTTTGTAATCAAAGCTTCTACACTTAGCCATATTTTCCATTTAATTCTTCATAGCGTGCAAGAAATCTTAGGCATGGTTTTTCTGGAGTCAATTGCTACCCCTGCAAATCATGGTTGTTGAATATACTGATTCAATGCTCCTCAAAAATTTCATTGACTCAAATTCTCAATTCACCACTACCGACTTGTTTTATCCATTTAAACATATGTCGTGAACGCTTTTGGCTACAACCCAAGGCACGCAAAATTTTTAATTGAAAATTTATCGTAGGCCTATGATCATAATAACATGAAAAAATGTAGCAAAACCACCGCAGATAAGCTCTTGGGAACCTATCTTTACTATAGGCCTAAAGCTTAAATTCCATGCATTAAACCTTCTACGCCCTTAGTCTTCTTGCTGCAATGAATCTGTGTCCTGGTGCTTTACTTTAAGTCTTTAAGGCTTATCTTCCTTTGTGCCCTTGGTCACCAACCACACTCGGGATCACGTCTTGGGATTACTTTAGCCCCCGCTACCTTTATCCTGACACTTTTCTATTGCACCCTTTAAAGCCTTATGGAGTCTTCCCTGTAGGTTGACGTGTCCTATGGGTCCACTCGTTTCAACCACTAGCTAATCAAAATCCTGTTGGGTTGACTTTTAATGCCACCATAATGCCTTCCTATCCCAATGCCTTTGCACCTTTAATCCCTTGGTCTTATAACTATACATAACCATGTCCTAGTGCTTGAGCTTGGACCCTAGTGCTTTTATCCCAATGTTATTATTTGTATGCCTTTAAAAAAATTTCAGGATGAGCTTTGCGGGAAAATTTATCCTATGGGGTTGCCTTTCCTCTTCTCCTATTGGTCGCCACTGCCAATCGTACATGTCGATGTGTCCCAACAATTGTATCCCGATGATTCCTCCTCTGCTCCTTAAGAATTCTTATAGGGTATGAGAGTCTAGTTGAGGTATCCTGGTGGGTTATCCCTTTAAACCTACAAGCTAATCATCTGCTACCATGTAGCCCATTACTAAGTTAGCCCGTAAATCCTTCCTGTGCAGCACTCAAACCTTCTAAGGTCATACCTGTGAGATGATGTCATGCTATCATCATCAGTGCCACATGACGCCTCCAGAGTGGTGACACGTTTCACCCGGGTTTGGGCCATTAAGGTACCTGAAAACTTCAAAACTGCATGACGCATGTCCACCTATTATTGGCCCATGTAACAAGTGTTAGCATTATCAGTCAACCAACCAAGTGATACCACATAGCCCACTTGAACCATCATGTCTTTCTCCCTCTACGCACATTTTTAACCTCCAGGATAGCCTTTGCAAGATGATCTGTCACTAAGTTCCACCATCTAGCCAATAAAAATGCTTGACATCGCTAGTGTCAGCTCCACATTTACTCAGTCTTCAGAGAAACCCACTTGTAGTTTTGCACCCTACTTTGTTGGTTGTTTGTGGCTTTGCAGGGGATGGCACAATAAATCTCCATTGTCTATCTTGTGATTAGCGGTATGGAAAACCTGCTTTGTGCCACCCCTTCTACATGTTAACATTTGAGTGACTAGGCCTCACGTAATATCCCAATGTGTTATAGGGGATGCATAGAGCAGATATGCCCAACTACATGCCCGTCATTTCAACGATCACCTTTGCCAATTGTTCTACAACATTTAGGAATGTCGCCAAACTTAACCTTTCTAAAGAGGGTCCTCCAAATAAAAAGGCATTTGAGCCTCCTTATAACACAATTTAGGAAGTGCGTAGCCATCACAACTCTTCTTAGAGATAACCTACCATTGTTTGAGCTACTTTTCTTTCACTATGCATGCATACAGTTTCAACAAATTTCTATGTATTAATTGAATTCAAGTTCCATTGTATTTCAATGTTTTGGTTGTAAATTTATATTTCATTACGTTCCCTTCATAAATTTGGATCAATGGTATTAAATCGATCTGCTCTTTCTCTATTTTTCTGTGCATGTCCCCAATGATGTTAGGGTATAAGGAGTTGGGACTCAAACTGCTTGAGCCCTTGCAAGGTCTCCCTCACCATCCTCAATGGCCTCCCATGGTAAAAGGAAAGAAAGATGAGGGAGCAGGAGATCCTATTAAATTGTTGCTAGGAAAAACTCTCCAGCGACAAAGAAACTAGATGATGGATAATTTTTCCAAGATCCTTTGGCGGATACCAATAAGCAATACATCTTCATCTAGTGGCCACTTCAGAGGCCCCACCCCCTTTAAACAACTCCATATTAAACCTAAAAAGTTTACAAGTCTTATTTATAATATTAAAAAATAATAATAAACTTTATATTTTTATAGTTAATCAATTTTTATGGAATAATATTTTGAATATACAATAATTTTGTAAATCTAAACATGCATTTTTAAAATTTAATTAATTTTAAATGATAATAATTTAATTAATGGAGTGGAATTTTAGTTAATTTTTCCAATTTTAATTTAAATTTTATGATATATTTTTAAGAATTAAGAGAAAATAAATATAAAAATATTGTAATGTTAAATTATAATATTTTTTATATATAATTTATAGGCTATTAAGTAATTTTATTGATTAAAATTTTATATTTTATAAGAAAAAAATTAAATTTTATTTTGAAAAAAAGAAAAAAAGAAAGGAGGAGGAGAAAAGGAAAAGATATATGTTGATCCAGGTGGATATTGGTGGCCACTCACCTATTCCACTTGGACCCTCAACATTGTTTCCTTTCAGTTTCCTTTATTCTAGCACAACTTTCTCTTTTAGGCAAATTTTCAGGTCCTAAACATCTAAAGTCGTTTTGAGGTCCTAAAAGATGTTTTTCGGGGAAAAGGAAGAGACCAAAAAACTACTAGAATAGGTTTCATAAATTCTTTTTTGGCTCCTCGTGGAGATGTTCGAAAATAGGTTATGTGATATCTAAATGGAGATCGTATGCCAAAGTTACGATCCCAGGAAGTTGGCAGTCCAACTTACCCCCACGAGGTCCAAAACTGTTGGCACTTCATCTCCTAGGGTTAGGGTTTCACACTTCTTCTTTATGATAAAAAGGCCTCCAACCCTCATTGTAACACAATTTAGAAGGCATGTAGTGATCACATCTCTTCTCAGAGATAAACTACCATTGCCCGAGCTAGTTTGTTCCATTCTACATGTAAACAATTTCCAGTAATTGTTATTAATTAATTGACGTTTTTTTCTTTCATTGTATCTATGTGTTTTATTTAAATTTGCATTTCATTTCATTCCTTGATAAAGTTGGATCATATGTACCCATAAAACTTTACAATCAAATCCCACTCTAATTAAAAAGGTTTTGAAACAAAAAGTAAACTTTAAAATATACACACAAACAAAAAGTTTGTGGGAAACTTCTAAAAAATAAACAAAAAGGTTAATTAAAAAAAATAAAAAATTAAACTCTCTGGAGCAGTGGATAGAGAGGGGTGCCATGCCACATCATCAATTCGACAACACGACACCAAGGCATAAAGGAAGAGTTACCACGTGGATATCTGACCATTATGGACAACATGTGACTTCTAGTTTCCATATGACTCCACTGCAACCACACTCAGTTATGTCTAATAAGAATAATTCCCTCCAAAATCCACGCATGCAAACTCTCATGCCTCATGAACTCTCTCTCGAATTTAGTGGCAGTCACGATCAGGGTTGGAATTTAATGGACTAAAATTAAACAGAGAATAAGGCTAACAGTAACAATGTAGAAACAAGAAACTGAATTGATAAGGAAAAAAGGACACTTAAGTAATATTATGCAAAGAGAACATAATATATAGGAAAAGATCTTTATATTATCAAACTAGTTTCGTCCAAAAGGACTCATCAATGATACAAAGAAATTCCATTACAAAATGTCCTTATATAAGAAATAGACAGGAGTTGTGCTGAGAAAACGGTCAAGAGAAGAACCATTGAGGAAATAGAAGTGGTTGAGATCTCCTCGAAAAATAAGGCGAGAAAGATGTAACTGAAACAACAAGTGGACCAATCAGTAGAACAATAGCCACTAAAAAGCCTGAAAAGATGGGTGTGAACTGTTGCTGAAGAGTGCTAAAAATTAGCATAAATATGCTAAAAATAGAAAAAAAATACATGCTAAAAATAGCAAAAAACGGCTCCAAAAAACTCCCCCTCATGTTGTGGACCAAATTTGAAAACTGCTCCTGAAAGATTATATTAAGTCTGAGGATCTGAACTGCTCATAATGAAGGTTCCAAGCTTGTGTGGATTTCTCCAACAAATCAAAGGTTTAGGAATATGATGCAGCAAAGGGTAACGCTGGAAGTCTCCATAAAGTTTAGGGCTTAGGGTCCCCCTCAAGGTTTAAAGATCGAGTGGCTTCGCAGAAGTCCAACTTTAACACCAAAGGGGCCCTTTTGAGACCTGAATAATGAAGAGGTCCCCATGCATAAACCTGTTGTAATAAAGCTTCCCTCCGATCCCAATGAACCTTTGAAAAACATGCCTGAAGAAAACCATGTGGATATCCTCTGGACTGAAGTCGAGTGTAAAACAACCTCCTGAGCTCTGGAAAACCAGAATGACTGCTTTCTCGAAGAAGGTATCTTTGTAATTCATTGACCACAAATGCCACTTTTTGGTGTCGAGGATGCCAAGAAGTGAAAGGAATGCACTGATAAGCATTCAAAGGCTTCTGATAGCATTTTGTAGAGAGATTTCCAGAGGTTTGAAATTCAGGACCTTTGAAAAGCACAACATCCAGTAAATTGACACTAGTGGAAGAAAGACAAGATGTAATACGAATATTATCAGGATAAATGGACTGATAACATTCTAAGTATTCAAGCAATATGTCTTTGGATCCTAACTAAACCATACAACCATCATCAATGAAGTGCTTGAAGATTTTGATCTCTAGAGAAGGCATTCTTCTGTTGACTTCTTTCTCAAGATGGAAAAGAAAAAGAAAGGCATAAACTACAACAAAATTGTTTCCCATAGCAGTGCCTCGAATGTGCTGATAGAAGGAGCCATTGAATTGCATAAAATGCCATCTAAAAAGGTTCTAGTGCTTTGAGAGAGCATATCACGCAAGGAAAGGTTACCAAAAAGAATTTGCTGGAAAGCATTTTGTTTCAATAACTTACAGAAGAGTGAGAGAGTTTGACAGATGATTTGGTTGCGCTAGCAAGGTGCTCAAAATTTTTTGATGTAGGAACTTGGAAAGAGGTTTTAACATAAAACCATTATATGAGCAAATTAGATGACCAACAGGAGGGTTTTTCTGCACCTTCCAAATGAAGTACAAAGTACAAGCTCTAGCATGTTGAATTTTGATTTGCAGAATATATTCCCACTGGTTGACACACATCAGGTTTCTAAATCTGGCCTAGAGATGTTGAAGAGAAGCTCGAATAACACCCCATGGAACTACTACAACTAGTCAATAGATATTAGGATCAGATAGTTGCCTATGATCTTCGGCAAGATATATGTCTTTATCGATTATAGCAATGCCCAATTTCTTATATGTAGGTTTAATTACAATTGGAAGGTGGTGAAGTCTTCTAAGAGACGAAAGTCAAGATCTGGAGAATATGGGTTTGAAGGAAAAGTGTACGGAGACCAGTTTGGAATGCAAAATATTTAAGCCAGAATGAAGGGCATGGTTTAAATTGGGATCATTGATAGGGGGCTCCTAAGTAGGATTAGGCAATCTGAAGGGATTGTAAGAATCTTCAACATAAAATCTCATTGTTACCCTTTCATAGGTCATTTTACACGCAAACTGCGTTTAAAATTATTAAATGAATGCCTTGGATGACACGTTTTGAAGGGTACTAAATGTATTTTTGACGTCTTACTTTTTTTGCAAAACGTTATTAATACCTTATCGGGCACATTTCCATTAGCTAAAGTTACCCTTCGCTTCCAACTTGGAACAGATGAAGTACTATAATAAGTGCAAAATGGTCTTGTTAGTAAAGAAACATGAATTTCAAATCTTTGCCTGGTACAATTTCAAAATATAAAATTATCTACTACTACAAATTCAAATAGATCTACTACTACAAAACTTAACTTTGAAATCTGAGTAATTTTCCTTATCAGATGTGGTTTGCACTCTAGTTTTTTCTTTAGAATCACAAAAACTCCTGGTTATTCTATGCTTGCAGTGATAACCTTAATAAACCACAAAGAAATGGGCATTTTTGTATGTATTCTTAATTACCATTTAAATTAATTTTAGTTGTATTGTACTGACAATTGTATGGTTGATTATTCAAATTTGTTGTAGGGAAAAGGATTAAGAGAAATCAAAATCAGCCCTTCAACGAAAGAATTCCTATCATTTGAAAACACATGTGACTCTCTTTATGGAAGAAAACTCTGTGAGTTTTGGCATAAGCCTTGGAAACTTCATGATCTTCGAATAAAATATAAGTTGCAGCCCTAAATAAGAAATGGAAGGGAGCTCCCTAGTGAGTTCGAATGTGTACATATAGAGAAGGAAAAACTTATTTTTATTCAACTAGGAATTAAAATACACCCAACTTATGCAAAAACACCTATAGCATCAGGACAAACAAATACGAAAAATGGATCTGAGACCATTTGACAAGGGCTATTACCTAGTCTCCTTAAATATATATCCACAAAAATAAGTGATATATAATCATCTAGTCTATAGATATTTTATGCCAAATATGTCATATGTCATATTATTATTATTATTATTATTATCCAATTTTAAGGTCATGACCAAGCCAGACACCAAATTGGTGTAGGAGACCCCCTTGTTTGTGGGATAAGGGACCCACCTTCGCGTAACGATTTGACTGCTAAGTCTATGAAGACATACATACTCTTAGGAGGAAACACATGCTCTTAACCATTAGGCCCACTCTTAACCATTTATGTGTGTGTGTGTGTGTGTGTGTGTGTGTGTGTGATGGATATAGATATGCCCACAACACAACAAATTTGGCTTGGTTTGAAAAGTTTTGTTCTTGATGAGATCTCATCAAGTGCTTGATCTAGTATGATTGAATTCCCATAGGTGTCACCTAAACGTTCACTCGTTCACCTTTGGGACAAGGGAAAAAAACATAAATATTTCATACTCCTTGGAAGGAATGTTGTTCAATAACTCATAATTCGTTCATTTGATCATGGTATGTTGGATTAGAATCCAAGTCTAGGTATTTTCCTTGAAATCCAATGAATATACATTTATCTCTTATTCGAATGTCATTAAAAATCTCATTTCAATGAAACAGACAATCAATCCTTGAGTATGCTAGTGCATCATTGAACCTATGTAGCCGAAAGCATAAAAATTCTTTCCTGTCATAATGGATTTGGACCACAATCTTGCTTGTTGCCACTTATTCTCCCTGAGTGTATTGGCTACCCACCCTTATTGGATTGTTTGGGCAAGGGGCCTATCACAGTGTCATCGACTCACCATTCACTTATGAAAGATTCCGTATATGTCACACTGTCACTTGTGGAATAGTGAAAGTGCCACTTCAACTACAGTCTGCACAAGATCTCTAGTGTCCCAACATATCACTTAAAAGCTCTAAAAGATCTGGCTCGTGAAGAATAACATCTACTACCACTTATGAAAGTCATAGTCTAACGAGACTGCCTTTTTGCCTTGAAAGTCATGGAATTTCCTACCATATTTTGAGAAAATCCGGTAGGGATTTTTGTAAATCCAAGTTACAATTGTTAAATTTCAAGATTTTAGGTGCCCTAGAGGTTTTTGATGGTGTTGAAACCATTTCCACCATCAAAACCATGATTCAAACACTGCCTCTACAAGATTTTCTGAATTTTTTTGGCTTGGATTCCGACCACTTTTGGCTGTCCAGGCAACTCCCCCGCCTCCATAGATGACTCTCCCTTATGAAATGCTAAAACACTTTTAATAAACTGTGGTTGCTTGACTAGAAACTCTCCATTGCAGACCCCCACATTGACTCCATCTGATTATGATCATGGAGAAGAAGGATAACTCATCTTATAGTTTTATTTTTTTGGTCATCTTATATGTTGTATAAGATCTCCTTAGTCATATCTCATATATACAAAAGCTATGGCATGCGCTGGTCAAAGGCATTTGATTTCAGAGTTATAAAGATTTTATTGTGACCATTCCATATCATTTCAAACCAAAATTCATAATTCATTTGTGTGTTAAGATCATTTTAGTTTTTTCTTATAATAAATATGTAAAAAAAAAAAGCATAAATGTGTTTCAAATCATTTTTTTAATAACGTTTAGTTATGAAAAATTAATTTATTATCAGAACATCATTCTTAATCAAAATTTTAAACCTATGATTTTTTCGAAAATATATATATATATATATAAAGAGATTGATATGAGAAGTAAAAATGAACCAAACTCCAAACCTGTCACGATATTGACAAATTTGGTAACCATCCGTTAAAAAAGTAAAGGAGTCGTCTAGCGCAAGATGTACGTTACCTTTTTCGTTCATTTAGATTTATAATTATGGCAGGGTGACGGAAGAACTTAATAATCCAAAAATGACAGCGCGGCGATGGATGCGCTCTCTGTACTTCGCGGATGGCTGACTGCCCCACCGAATTGGCAATCCGATAAGTCTGGTCGGAGTTCCACGACAGTCGTTGCAGACAGATTTGGCCAACATATGTTTCCAGGATCTTCAGTGGGCCTCGCGAAATGCGGAGACAGTAACTTTTTCATATTTGTTCGGCCAAATCTGTGGCCCATTACTAAGAAGAGTTGATTATTAAACAAATCCACGACTTCCAACACAATGCATCATTATACGCGTAAACATTATTCAAACGACGCCACGAAAACGGCGGCACTTTTGCGGGATAAACTTTGGCGCCAGCACACCACGGCAGGACGCTCGAGGCAAAGTTAGTCGTTTACCCGAGCTGCCCGGGTTAGGCCAGTCAGCTCCACAAGTTTTGTTCGCAGAAGTTTGTAATGATGATATGTTTAGGTGATTGGGGTGTTTGGGATAAGGTTTCAAAGCAAGAGCCTTGGATTCCCCATGGAAAATGTGTGGGATGTTGTGTGCAGATGGATCTTCGTTATTATTACGCCCAACAAGTTGGTGACTTGATTTCCTTGGCGTGTGGGGACATAGAGGATCGCCGAGTTAAATGGATTGACATCTTCTTGTTTGTCCACGTTGGGGTGGCAATATTTTGGACAATAACGTTGATTGTTATGTGTCCCACTACATTACATGGTGTGATTAGTGTAGTGGTACCTTTAAAACCTTTGATCACATCTTGTGTTTTCATTGATTTCATGTTGTTTGACATTTTGAAGGCCAGGGGAAAGCATGATGTATATCTCCCTCAATTTCATATTGTAATATTAAGTGGAGAGGCATCTCAATGAAAAGCTATATTCTTCCAAAACAACATGATTTTGCATGGAAGGGTTCATGGAAGTTCTTGTAATGACATTTGTCACCGCTCAAAACAATTGTCTTTTTCTATTTATCTCCCTTTGGTTAACACATAAAGTTACCTTTTAATCTAAAGATTTATAAGTTTACATGTGAGAGGATATGTTTTGTTTTTACATGATGTGCATTCTATGATTAAACAAATATATGAAACGAGATTACTTTTAAGCATAGGAAAGCATTTCAAATGCATAATTTTGAATATCATGAACATACTCATGACATACGGAAAAGAGAATGTCGAATCTCAAGAATATATATTCAATGTATGGGAAACTAAATGTAAAAGGGAACAAGGATGGTTTTCTCTTAATTTTTATGGGTTATAAATAATTAATTAATATGTAATTAAAATAATGAAATAAATATTTAAAAATAATTTATATTGGAAATTAGGTTTTCATAATATATATATGAAAGTAAGAAATTTTTTGATAAAAGTCATCTATTGTGATTTTATTATAGTGGATAGTTTGAACGCCTCCACAAGATTATGATGATGTAATTTTTACCAATTTTCTTTTAATTTTATATCTATTAAAAAAACAACAATAATTCATATTCATTAAATAAGAAGAAAATAATAAATTATTGTTGGCTATCCAACAACTTTTCTTTAATTTTTTTAATCCAATAACTTTTTATTTGTATTTATTTATTTTTAAATTAGTTGCTTTGTTTTAGTAATCTTATGATGATGTAATTTTTTGTTTTAGTAATCTTATGATGAGTAATTTTTACCAATTTCTTTAAATTTAATCTATTAAACAATAACAATTCATATTTATTAAATAAGAAGAAAATTATAAATTATTGTTGGTTATCCAACAACTTTTCCTTAAAATTTTTAATCCAATAATTTTTATTTGTATTTATTTATTTTTAAATTAGTTGCTTTGTTTTAGTAATCTCTGATAGTAATTCACTATTCATATAACAGAGGTTTTTCTATTATGTGATAATTGAGCTAATTTGCTTCAACTTTCAATATGATCTTCTTTTAATTAACTATATATAATTTTGATCTTAAATATTATTTTTAAATAGTTCATGAATGTCATTTATTGTTTAGATAATTTAGTTTCTCTATTATGAAATATCTCAGTTTTTTTATTATATGATATTTGAACTAATTTACTTCAACCTTCAATATAATTTTTTAATTAGCTATATATGATTTTGTTTCTAAATATTACTTTTAAATGGTTCATAAATGTGATTTATTGTTTAGATAATTTAATTTCATCTATGTATAATTATTCACAACACAAACCTTTTATGTGCTCATGATCAAACCTAATAATATCGCAGATCTTTTCGGGTCATGATCACATGTAAAAATGGTCTTTGGTTTTGCTCTTTACGTAGATCCTTTGTGTGGGTTATGGATTAAAAGTGTGCTTATAATATGTTGTTTTATATAGTTTATCATTTGGAATTTGAATGATTAATTATTTTGCAGATTTTGTTATTGATTATGAATGATTAATTATTTTGCAAACATGTCATGTGTTTATAGCCAATACTAAATTAAAAAGGTTTACTTTTAAAACATATAATATCATTTTGTGTTATTTATTTTGATAATTATGATTTGGTGGTTTTTATTATGACCATATTCATTCTTTTCATTATTAATTTTCTACATAATAGCCTTATGTGCTCTTGCGATGGATTCATTGTAATTGTATGATTAGCGCTTGGGACAATGTGTTGTTGAATGGATTATAGATTCAAGCAATGATATGGGCTTACACATTTAAGTTGGAAATTATAGATTTTAACATATGGACATTGGTTATGATACCAGAAGGTCACGGCCTTGGTCATTGTATAATTAGCACTTGGGACTATGTGATGTTGAATAGGTTATAGATTCAAGTGATGATATGGGCTTACACATTTAAGTTGGAAATATAGATTTTAACATATGGACATTGGTTATGGGACCAAAAGGTCATGGCCTTGGTCATTTATGATTATTATGTGATTGATATCATTTTATTTCAGTGTTGTTAGTCTTTTTTTAGTAGGATATTCCAATGCTTCTAATTTATTTTGTTAAATTGTAGCAAGAAAATACTTCATTTGACTTGTGTTAGTCAAATGGAGAAATTTGAATTTCCACTTCAGCAGGATGACTTAAGTTGTAGTTAACATGAATGATATGGCCAAGTCACTCAACTAAGTCAGTAATTCAAGTTTGTGGGCAAGAAGTAGATTTGTGGATGAGTTGATTACTAAGATCAAGTTATCTAGTGGATTTATAGTTAGTTAAACTCAATTATCGAAGCTCTAGTCATGAATAGAGTTAGTATGAGTTCAGTTGAGTAGTTGTAATTGTTGTTAACTCACTGATCTCTTAGTTAACTAGTCAATTTATTAAAAATAGCCCTACTCATTCATGCAATTCGAATTCCCTAATTGAGTGGAGGAAAAATACGATTATAATCATTATTGTATACTAGTGAGTGCACAATGTTTGCATGTAACAGGTGAGTTAATTCTCTTGGGATTTGCCCAAGGAAATAGGAGTTATTCCTATCCTTTAGGAGTTGAATTGTGCAAGGAAATAGGAGGAAGCAGGAGGCCTAGTTTGACTAAGTATTTTACATGGAAGATTCAGGAGGATATTAGTATTGCAGTGCAGGTTGAGCTTCAAGGATTGAAGTTGTCATTGTAATAGATCATTTTTCTCATTTGAAATAATACCAACAGAGGAAGGTTTTTCTCAGTTGGGTTCTCCAATAAAAATTGTGTTCCTTGAGATTGAATGATTGCATGTATTTCTATTGTATGTTTTCCTTTTCGCAGATTGAGTAGAAGAAATTTGTATCTATTGTTTTCAATTTGAATTCATTAGCAGCTGCAAATTTCAAGTTATTTCTATATGGTAAACATAGTTAACGATCAAACAAAAACTTTACTAATTACCCATTATTTTGAGGTAGCAAAAAAATTATCGGATTTTGAAAAGTGTTGATTAAGAATACACTTTTTTTTTACCATATTTTTGACACTTCAAATTTTCTTATGTATCATGTATAAACATTTTTTTTAAATGTTAGTGATTTTCATGTTGATTTTGAAAAGTGTTGATGCAACATCAACCCTCTTTTTCTAGAGGGCTTGCGTTTTATACTCTAAATTTTCTAATGTATTTACTGTGGATAATTTTGGTGAATTTCATGTGGATTTTGAAAAGCATCAACATTTTTTTAAGTCATATTTTTTGGAACTTTAAATATTCTTATGTCCTAAGTATGCACAATTCTTTTTAAATGTTGATAATTTCAACATTTTTCAAGTTGTTTTATTTCTTTTCTTGTTTTTTGTCCTAAGATGTTTGTTTTATAAGGGTTTTCCAAAAATGTGTTTTTTGTTTTTCTTTGCAAAGTTTTTTTATAATGATTTTTTTTGTTTTTTTGCGAAGTTAAAAAAAATAATCACATTAATATTTTAAGGTTAAGAATTTTGTTATATATTTATATACCGTTAATTAATACTTCAATGCACATAAAATAATTGTCACTAAAAAATAATAATTTTAAACACTCAACAAAAAATACACATTTTCCATATAGATATAATTAAAAAAATATGAAACCTTCTCACTAAAATGACATGTTAAATAAAATATTTTTATAGGAAAAATAACTAAAAAATGGAAAAATTAGCCAATTTTATTTTAAAAAATGTAAATTTTATATTCAAAGAGATGATATTTTAAGTTTGTTTCCAAAAAATGATTTAATTTTTTAAGTAAAAATACAAAAAAATTGTTAAAAAAGAAAATAAAAACATACAATTAAAACCAATAAAATAAATGGTTTTTATAATTCTAATTTTTTCCAAATGTTTTTTTTTTTTTTAATTAATGTTTTTTAATTGTTTTATTTTTTTTTAATTTTTTTTAATTTTGTTTTAATCGTTTTTATTATTTTGTTTGCTTCTTGTTTTAATCATCCCATTCCAATAATTATATATTTATTAGTTATTTTTAATTATTTTTGTTTGTTAATTTTTATTTTTTTTCCTCAAGTTATAAGAATATATATTTTTAAATTTTTTTATTTAAATTTTTATTTTATGTTGATTTTGATTTTGATTTTTTTCAATATATTGATTTTTTGGTCATGTTTCAGTTTTTATGAATTTATATAAATATTATTTAACTTGTTATTATTATTTTTAAAATTTATGTGTTTTTTTCTTGTTTTGTTTACTTTTTAATTTTTTTCAATGTTTTAAATTTTTGTTTTCTTTTGTATTTTTTCTTTTTATTATTTATATATTTATTTTATTTTTTTGCAAGGTTCTGTGTCGATCTCGACCGGCCAAACCGAACCCAATTATTGTTCATTTGATAGTTTGATTAAAGCTTTCGTTAATGGATTGAATCTGGCCCCCACAATGTATTAATTTCATGGTTGGTCTTTAAATTTTCATTACAATGGGTCGAGTTCGCCTACACTGTGTCAATTTGATGTTTGATTTTTAAATTTTTGTCACGGTGTGTCACGTTGTCTTAGGCTAAGATTTTAAAATTATTATACTTTTAGCATTTAAAAAAATATACTCTTGGTATAATGACTCTTTCATTAAGGTGTTCATTTTTTAAGTTTTTTTAGTCAAACAATGTAAACTTTGAAACGGGAACTATAAACTCAAAACGGCAACTTTGGCCAAAAAACCCCCAAAAAACCATCAAAAACAGTCTTAAAAACGAAAAGTGTGTATACTGGAACGATGTTTTTATTTTTTAGGCGTCAATTTTGAACATGTTTTAAAAATGGTAGTGACTACGAAATTTACTATGAAATTTTCGTGCAAAATATAGCTTCAAAATGAAAGTGATGATACCGGAACGATGATTTTTTTTTTAGGGTCAATTTTCAAAATTTTTAAAAAAGGCTAATAAAACCAAATTTTTATGTGTCAAACAAAGTTGTTTATGAGGGAAAAAACAAATTAATGTTTTTGGTAGAATATCATTTTTCTTTCCTAAGTATAAATTTAACATGTTTTCAACCATAACATGCTAGATACAAAAAAATTTGAA